>SJXQ01005373.1:0-15909 GCA_006408695.1 Aepyceros melampus | reverse complement strand
TTCTGATAGCTGAACAAGCTCAGTGACTTGGTGTTATAGTGACCTCTACTGGTGAATATACATTAAAAAAACTAAAATCTTACTAGATGGTGACTGCAGCCATGAAATTAAAAGACACCTACTCCTAGGAAGAAAAGTTATGACCAACCTAGATAGCATGTTGAAAAGCAGAGACATTACTTGGCCAACAAAGGTCCATCTAGTCAAGGCTATGGTTTTTCCTGTGGTCATGTGTGGATGTGAGAGTTGGACTGTGAAGAAGGCTGAGCGCCAAAGAATTGATGCTTTTGAACTGTGGTGTTGGAGAAGACTCTTGAGAGTCCCTTGGACTGCAAGGAGATCCAACCAGCCCATTCTGAAGGAGATCAGCCCTGGGATTTATTTGGAAGGAATGATGCTAAAACTGAAGCTCTAGTACTTTGGCCACCTCATGCAAAGAGTTGACTCATTGGAAAAGACTTTGATGCTGGGAGGGATTGGGGGCAGGAGGAGAAGGGGACAACAGAGGACGAGATGGCTGGATGGCATCACTGACTCGATGGACGTGAGTCTGAGTGAACTCCAGGAGATGGTGATGGACAGGGAGGCCTGGCGTGCTGCGATTCATGGGGTCGCAGAGTCGGACACGACTGAGCGACTGAACTGAACTGTATACTTGATCTGTTTCTAATGAATATCACATTCCCTGTCTGTAAAGAAAATATATCTTTCCACTTTTAAAAATTATTCCAAGACAGTCTTAGTGTAAAGATTTTTTATAAAGGATAAATGTCAGTATGGTTACCTTTAAAGAGACTAATTTACATGGACCATCTTAACTGATTCATTAACCGAATTTACAGTAATGAAAATTTATCCAACACCAGTGCCTTACATTAGCTAATAGTTAGCTTTTAATCGAATGATGCAGTACAAGACCTCATAGTGATGTATGTTTTTATTTTAATAAAAATTAGATATCAGGCTTCATTTTGTGAAACTAAAATGGTGCTAAAGTTACTAAAATAGTAACTTTAGCTTTGTAAAAGGACTAGCTGATACTGACCCTTGGCCAGCAGATTCTTTATTACATTTCTGAAATGTCTTATTGATAGAATTTAGGCCTTTCCAGTTTTCATTATTAAACACTTTGTCAATAAAAACATCTTTCATGAGATGAAATGCTTGGCAGTTTGGTGATGTTAGCGGTAAGCAAATCATCCTTTTTAGGCAATTATGTGTCAGTGGAAAAGTATGGCTCACTTAGTACTCTTCTAACCAACCATCTGATTAACTTTTAAAAGATAAAATAATTTGTTGAAGACAGTTTTGAAATGTTAAGTATAAAAATAAAGAATAGTGAAGGTGAACATTATACATAATTATTAGAATTGTATTATCAATGGGATCTAACACAGTAAGCTCTTGAGGTTTGTAGAATTTGAGAAGTGAAGGTCATTTCCAGATGGTGGGATGTTTCAAAGTTTCCTGTGCTTCAATTCAGAAAGCCACCTAATTAGAAGGAAAAAGTGCATGTGATGTTATACTGTTTCTGTAAGCTCGTAATTTTAAGAAATAGATGTTTTAGTGCTATAATTCCATATTAGTTAACTTCATGTTAATTTTGTGTTGTGCTTAGTCTAAACTCAGTTGTATCCGACTCTTTGCAACTCTATGGACTGTAGCCCGTCAGGCTCCTCTGTCCATGGGATTCTCCAGGCAAGAATACTGGAGTGGGTTGCCATGTCCTCCTGCAGGGGATTTTCCTGACCCAGGGATCAAACCCAGGTCTCCTGCATTGCAGGTGGATTCTTTACTGTCTGAGCCACCAGGCGAGCCCATGTTAATTTTAAACGCATATTTTATCACATAATGACAAATACATGGAATTAATCCTTTAAGCTCATGTTCTTGGAATATATATACTACTTATTATAATTATATTGGGAAACATAGTTAAACACAGGAACACTTACTATTTTAAAAATAGTAAGAACATTTGTACTCCTTTAAAGAATGATAGACACAGAGTATGAGAGTGTAGACTGAAATTGAACTGCGTAAATATTTGGGTTCATCTGGCTCACTCTGTTGAAATCATGATAATAACAAAAGTCATATGTCATCATCATCATTGTAAAAGACATTTGGACAAAGGTATCCTTTCCAGTGTACTCCTTTCTCTTTGTAGATGCTTTTTCATTTTTCTTATCTTTACTGTAGCATCTTTTATTTTCCTGAGACTTCCGTTTTCCATGAAATATTTATTGTTTTAAAATAGTTTTGTTAACTGAAATCTTGCACTTATCTCATAACCTTTCCTTGGGATTCTCCCCAGTAATTATGTACGAAGTATTAAGAAGCCAGGAGTATCATGGGTCTAATGTGTCTAACATTTTTCATGCCCAGATTATCAGTCTAGGCTCAGAAGTGTTCCATCTGAAGTTCATCTATTCCTCTGTTACCATGGTCGTTTCCCTTTCATTCTTTTTTCCGTTGTATATAGTACTGGACATATAGTCATTACCTGACTTGGCCAATTACACTTAACCTAAGTGTAGGTTCATCAAAGAGCTGAAAGTCACTCAGTCATGTCTGACTCGTCATGACCCCATGGACTATAGAGTCCATGGAATTCTCCAGGCCAGAATACTGGAGTGGGTAACTATTCTCTTCTCCAGAGGATATTCCCAACTCAGGGATTGAACCCAGGTCTCGATCTCGGTTCTCGAACCCAGGAGAAGAGAATGGCTACCCACTCCAATATTCTGGCCACATCAGAGAAAGGAAAGACAAAAATATCTTGGCCAGGAATGAGGCCACGACTTCAGGAGTCTTTGTGGTATCACTAGTGATCAAGAACACCATTCGAGACCACTGTCCTAGAAGCAGTTTGCGCAGGCTGAATAAGAGGATGGGAGATAGGAAAAGACTGGAAACTTGAGAACTCAGAGCAAGTGGACAGTTTTCCTGAGACACCACTTAATTTTGAAATGTTTCCCTCTATTCAGTTCAGGCAGTTCAGTTGCTTAGTTGTGTCTGACCCTTTGCAACCCCACGGACTGCAGCACACCAGGCTTCCCTGTCCTTCACCAACTCTCGGAGCCTGCTCAAGCTCATGTCCATCGAGTTGGTGACACCATCCAACCATCTCATCCTCTGTCATCCCTTTCTTCTCCTGCCTTCAATCTTTCCCAACATCAAGTGAGTCTTTTCAAATGAGTCAGTTCTTTGCATCAGGTGGCCAAAGTATTGAAGTTTCAGCTTCATCATCAGTCCTTCCAATGAATATTCAGGACTGATTTCCTTTAGGATGGACTGGTTGGATCTCCTTGCAGTCCAAGGGACTCTCAAGAGTCTCTCCAACACCACAGTTTAAAAGTATCAATTCTTCAGCACTCAGCTTTCTTTATAGTCCAGCTCTCACATCCATACATGACTACTGGGAAAACCATAGCTTTGACCAGATGGACCTTTGTTGGCAAGGTAATGTCTCTGTTTTTTAATATGCTGTCCAGGTTGGTCATAATTTTTCTTCCAAGGAGCAAGCATCTTTTAATTTCATGGCTGCAGTCATCATCTGCAGTGATTTTGGAGCCCAAAAAATGAAGTCTGACACTGTTTCCACTCTTTCCCCATCTATTTGCCATGAAGTGATAGGACTGGATGCCATGATCTTCGTTTTCTGAATGTTGAGCTTTAAGCCAACTTTTTCACTCTCTTCTTTCACTTTCATCAAGAGGCTTTTTAGTTCTTTGCTTTCTTCCATAAGGCTGGTGTCATCTGCGTATCTGAGGTTATTGATATTTTTCCTGGCAATCTTGATTCCAGCTTGTGCTTGCTCCAGCCCAGCGTTTCTCATGATGTACTCTGCATATAAGTTAAATAATCAGGGTGGCAATATACAGCCTTGATGTACTATTTTCCCTATTTGGAACCAGTCTGTTGTTCCATGTCCAGTTCTAACTGTTGCTTCCTGACCTGCATACTGATTTCTCAAGAGGCAGGTCAGGTACTCTGGTATTCTCATCTTTTTTCCAGTTTGTTGTGATCCACACAGTCAAAGGCTTTGGCATAGTCAATAAAGCAGAAGTAGATGTTTTTCTGGAACTCTCTTGCTTTTTCAGTGATCCAGTGGATGTTGACAATTTTTTCTCTGGTCCCTCTGCCTTTTTTAAATCCAGCTTGAACATCTGAAGTTCATGATTCACGTACTATTGAATATTGAAGCCTGGCTTGGAGAATTTTGAGCATTCCTTTGCTAGCGTGTGAGATGAGTGTGATTGTGTGTTAGTTTGAACACTCTTTGGGATTGGAATGAAAACTGACCTTTTCCAGTCCTGTGGCTACTGCAGATTTTTTTCAAATTTGCTGGCATATTGAGTGCAGCACTTTAATAGTGTTGTGTATCAGGATTTGAAATAGCCCAACTGGAATTCCATCACCTCAACTAGGTTTGTTCGTAGTGATGCTTCCTAAGGCCCGCTTGACTTCCCATTAATTGAAGCCTGGCTTGGAGAATTTTGAGCATTCCTTTGCTAGCGTGTGAGATGAGTGTGATTGTGTGTTAGTTTGAACACTCTTTGGGATTGGAATGAAAACTGACCTTTTCCAGTCCTGTGGCTACTGCAGATTTTTTTCAAATTTGCTGGCATATTGAGTGCAGCACTTTAATAGTGTTGTGTATCAGGATTTGAAATAGCCCAACTGGAATTCCATCACCTCAACTAGGTTTGTTCGTAGTGATGCTTCCTAAGGCCCGCTTGACTTCCCATTCCAGGATGTCTGGCTCTAGGCTGTACATAACCATCGTGGTTAAACTAGGTTTGTTCGTAGTGATGCTTCCTAAGGCCCGCTTGACTTCCCATTCCAGGATGTCTGGCTCTAGGCTCTACATAACCATCGTGGTTATCTGGGTCATTAAGATATTTTTTGTATAGTTCTTCCCACTATTAGGCTTTCCTATTTTCAGATAGTGATCTTACAGTTACTGTAAACAGCCTTTCAGAAATTTATGGAGTAAATTTCCATAATCTGACTATCCTTGTCTAGTTTATTCCCATCACCAGGGAGTGTAGGAAGTTTCCTAATGAAAAGACCTATTCTATTCTGTTTTCCCAACTCTGGCACTGGCATTATATTTATAAACCCTCTGACATCAGGTTAACCTTTTATGTTCTACTTGTTAAGCAAGAAATTGGAAAAAGAGTTGGGAAAATATTGTAAGTTCAAAAGCATTGTTTTTAATTTAAATACATGTCTTAAAGCACTGCAAAGCAGAAAAATGATGAGAGAAAAACTTAATAAAATTCTAGACCTGCTCGATTTTTCTCTTGGTCTAAAATGTGTAAAAGATTATTCTGTTGGTATGAGTAGACAAATAAGGAAATAAAAACAGACATTCGACTTTAGTCATTCTATAATCTGATGGGAAAATAAGTCATAGAGGAAAATTCATAGGAATTTCACATTAAATGGCACAAAAATCAACATGACCATTAACAGTGGTAATAAGATTACTTAATGACATTTGGTGGCTCAGATGGTAAAGCGTCTGCCTGCGATGCGGGAGACCTGGGTTCAGTCCCTGGGTCGGGAAGATCCCCTGGAGAAGGAAATGGCAACCCACTCCAGTACTCTTGCCTGGAAAATTCCATGGACAGAGGAGCCTTATAGGCTACAGTCCATGGGGTTGCAAAGAATTGGACACAACTGAGCAACTTCACTTCACTTCACTTCAATGACATTTTAAACTTGTTTTCAATAGCTGAAAAATTGTGAGCCTTTGTTTTTTCAAAAAATTTCAATTATTGTAATAATTAAAGTTGTACATCATCAAGTATGTTTCAAGCTTCATTTTCTAATTAAGTTGTACACTTTGCTCCATAATTTCAGACTGCTGTGTTTCTCTTATAACCATCTATATGCTTGTTTTGCCTGTGTTTCTTCACTGCATGGAAAGAACTCACCTCTGCTCTTTCCTCAGGGAACGTGATGCAAACAGAATCAATTACATGTATGCTCAGTATGTCAAAAATACTATGGAACCACTCAATATCCCAGATGTCAGTAAGGACAGAAGATTTCCCTGGACAGTAAGTAACGCGGTTTTAGACTTGGAGCTTGACGGCTGTTTTCCTATCAGACCTGCTCTGTACTAGGACTGGCTCCAGAATTGGCTCTTTGGAAATGATCTGTGCTTGCCCTGATCTGAGAAAGGGAAATAAGACAGCTCAGAACATCTGTTCAGAGGTGGTCAGCTATACTTACGTATTTTTCTCTGTACTTCTGTCAGTTTTGAAAACATGAAATATCATTAACTTTGAGGTAGTTTCACTGTTACCTACTTAATATCAGTTGGCACTCTTTAGATAGTATTGCTAGAGTGCCTGAGTTTGTCGTCAGAAATTAAGTTCCATGTGGCTTGAGTGTCTGTAACTGGTCATCTACCACAGTGAACACCTCGTGAAAAAAAAAATGAGTATTTGTTTTTCTTGAGAGCAAACCTACAAGGGTCAGTTTCTCAGACATTGAAAACTTTAGATTCTAGTATTTTCTCTCATCTGACTTAAGAAAAGCATTGCAGTTGGAGGCAGCTGCCTTGACTTTGTTATTTTCATATCTAGGAGACCTTTTTAGGACTGTAGCAATATAGACAAGAGAAACAGTGGTAAAACTAAAGAAAGAGATATTTGTAACATGTAGAATCCTTGGTGATGTAAAGATTCTGATTTCTACCCTTCTTAAGTTGCTTGAGACATCTACTACACGGGATAGTTGGAACTCAGTAAATATTTTGCTTAGTACTACTGTAAGCTGCTTAAGAAACTTTAAAATGGAAAAGAAAAGAAATATAGGTAAATAAAATGGAAAATAAAAAATTAAACATAGTATATTTATTATTTTTAGTAAAGACTGATTTTTTATTGCATTTATATGAACTTCATTATAATTTGTGTGTTTTTTACACTCTGATGTTATCTCCAGCTAATAAAAGATAAGCATATTAATAACTTCATATGTCCAGTATAGTTTGTATAGCATCTAATTGGCAGACAATCTGTTCATAGTATTTAGCTGTTTTGCTTTTCGTTTCTTTGTTTAGAATGAAAACATGGGAAATATAAACCAGCAGTGCATTAGAAGTTTGCTTTGTACACCTATAAAAAATGGAAAGAAGAACAAAGTGATAGGTAAAGCCTTTTCATTGACCTCCACTCTGCACTTATTAAAGAAAAACATATATTCCCAGAAACTCCTTTCCAGTGTAAACTTAAAGACTAAAATATAGAAAAAAGATAAAAATTGGAATGATAAGAGAATTTTGAAATAATTTTACGTTGATAAATGTCAACAAACATTTGTTAAATATCTTGTTAAATATGATATAATTTTGTAATTATAATCCTGTTTCAACAGAGGTTTTGTTTAAAAATGACATGTTGAAAGTAGACTGAGAGATACCAAATTGATAATGTATATTGTTTTAGAGCCTCACATCTTAGTTTATGATTTTTCTTTTTTTGAATATGTGGTTTAGATTGTAGATTGTATTCATTGAACACTCCATGTTTTCAGCACCTGGGATAAATCAGTGAATAAGTCAAAATCCCTGCCTCAGGGAGTTTACATTCTTATAATAAAGTTTAGTAAAACATGTCTACTGCAGGAATGGTGGAAGAAGGCATTCTCAGAAAAATGAGATGATGTTTCCTGTTACTGACATATTTGTTTCTCGGCACTGCAGGTTATATTCAGAGTAGAAAAGGAAATTTGTATGCCAATTATGGCTCCTTGGTGGCTCAGATGGTGAAGAATCCACCTGCAATGCAGGAGACCCAGGTTCAATCCTTGGGTCAAGAAGATCCCCTGGAGAAGGGCATGGCAACCCACTCCAGTATTCTTGCCTGGAGAATTCCATGAACAGAGGAGCCTGGCGGGCTCCAGTCCATAGGGTTACAACGAGTCGGACACAACTGAGTGACTAACACATGCGTAATTGACGCTGTAAACATAGCCTGAACTGTTCAATATTCCCCCTAGAAGTTGAAATAAAGGTTTAAACCTTTAAATAAAAACCCTAATGGTGCAAGACTTAGCTGTATAAATTTACCTTAAAAAAATCTGATTAGTTTCCAGGTTGAAAATCAGTTTCCAGAAAAAAATAATTCTGGTTAGTTCCAAGATTTGACTGTAATTTTATTAAAGAAGAGTGTCAGTCAGAAAGTTGGGGGGGGGAGGTATTGTTTATGAGAGTGGGGAGTGGGGAGACCAATGCTAAAATCACCTCTCCAGTTCTGTCCAGCAGTCTGGGAACCTTTGCCCCTTTCGTGGCAATGGGTGTGGAAGGCTGTATCGGTGTCCAGGCTCTTCTGACCGCTTGAGACCAGCACTTGGGTGGCCGTGCATACAACAGGTGGTCCTGGTACTTCCAGGGATCCAGTTCTCCTGGTGTGCGTCCTCGCTTAGAGACAGATACACTGACTTACACCTTTAAACAGCCCACCAGTCTGACCTCCCTTGTTCTGATCATTTACTTTCCAAGATGCGTTAACACGTGTGAAGAGAATGCCTTCTTCCTAGCCTCAGAATGCATGGCTCGCTTTGCCAGTTGCTCCTTATCGTAGATCAGTCGCCTGGACGTGAGGGCATGGGCTGAGTTACAGGTGCACTGCTCGCATTCCTGAGGCAGATCCATTTCCTATTGGTACCCATTTCTTGATACTATTCTGGTTTTATAAGTCAGTCTGTGAGCTGAGGTACTGCTCTGCACCCCAGAGAGCAGGAGGTGTCCTCGGCATGGGAATCTGCTTTCGAGCCTCCGGGGCTGGGCTCACTGGTGAATTGCCTCATCAGCCTCTTGGAAGACAGCTGGGCGACTCCCTGAAGGCTGTTCATCACTTGCACACCTCTCAGTTCTCAGAAAAAAAAGGAGAAGCTAGTGAACTCATGTATTAGCTCCTTTCAAGGGTATCACCGATCAGATCCCTAACAGAGACCAAAGGAAACTGACGGGGGTGCCCTATGATATGACAGTCAATGTTTAGTTAAAAGTGGATATTCTAGGGAGTTAGGTGCAAACTACACGGCGGATGTTATGCTTTTTGATAGAAGTGTAGAGCTTACAACAAGCTGCCTTTGACCTTTGAAAATGTGAAATGAATTCCAGAAGTGATGCACCATTTATTAATACTAATATGTTTTGGTGAGAAGGAGGGCAGAGTGGCAGCTGGCCACATTAAGTCATGTCTTTGCTTTTTCTCAGCAACATCTCTTTGGAATAATTGGGAATGGCTAGAGGAAGTTATAATCAGGCTTTTTCATCACTTTACACAAGTGATACATAAGAGTCATTTGGGAAAGCACAGAGATCCCTGGATGGGAATAGGACTCAGGATATACACGTGGTTGCACTGTCCGTTTAACCTTTTAAACAGTTATGGGCACCTTATACAACTAAGTCACACCCTTCAGATCTGTTCAGAGTCTACGTTCTATGGTCCTGTCACCGTTCCAGACAAGTGAACAAGAAATGAACAGTACCAGCTAAAATAATCAGACTTCTGTTTGCATACATTTTGTGTCACTCTTATTTGATAACAGGAGTCAAAAGTAAGCAAATATTGTTTTGGGGAAGGAAAAATTCCCTACCAATTAAAAGAAAGAAAAATACCCTAGTGAGATTTCTGGTGGGGGTTCAACGTAATTCCAATAGGGAAAATTTTCAGTGTTCCCCACTGTTCTGTAAGTGTAACAAAACAGAGAATTTGAATTCTCAAGTGAACTTATATTCACAGATGTACCGTGGAAAATAGCATGGTTGTAATAATTTTTCTATATGTCACAGACCAGATTTTGCTATTATGTAATTCTAATACAGAATCCCTACAGAATTACACGCGGAAAGACAGACAAGCCCATATGTTTTTTGTAATCTTTCTTTCCTTCCTTTTTTTCCATTACTGACAATTAGATGAAATTGTAGACATTAGGCGAGTGCAGGGCCTGTTGTATCATTAATGTTTGCTCAGTGGTCTGGTTGATCCAGAATGTTTCCACGACTCTGTTTCCAACACTATTGAGAGGCTCCTTTCCTCATGAAGCATTCATTTATTTTAACCAATTATTTCCCCTATTTATTAGATTACGTTTGTCTTTTTCTTATATTTACTAGAAATACTTATGCCTATTTTCCATGTCAGTTTCAGGGCATGTTTTGAAGAAATCAGTTCCATTCCCATCCAAAAAGAAAAGTTGTTGGGAACATTTCCACTTTAGATAACTCTTTATATCTCTTTTTTTAGTGAAAAAGTAATACAAATCATAGTGTTACACCACATGTTATTTGACACAGTGAAATATGAGAGAGATGTATTTCTTACTGAATGTATTTGCTAAACTCATACTGTCTAATTCTTTGCTCATTTGTGTGTGGCAATATGATTCCAATGCATAAGTAAATGCTGTAAAATTATAAAAATTTAAATTTTACTTCTACTTAATTTTATTTTTCATATTAAATTATATCATTTGGCAGCCTGTTCAGCTGTTTGTAAAAATACTTGCTAGGATTTTCCTAATGCAAACATAATAACATTGTGCAGTGTCATGCATGGTACATATTGCCTATGTTGCTTAAGGTATCCAGTTTTTCCCAGTTAGAGAATTGTAAATTGTGTTTAATGAGAAGAAGCACCAGAAAATAAGACTGTAGGGACAGTAATAATTGGAAGAAAATGAGAAAAAAAAGAACTATGGTATTATATCTTTAAATTATAAAAGTGAAAATCTACAGAATGAGAATAAACATAAGGATTATAGTTTCAAGAACTGATTTGAAGAAATAGAAAAATAAGAGAACTTCATAGTAGCCCTGGAAAACAGAGTTTAACTTTATTGGACCACTAACATTGAGGAATTCTTAGAAGATATTAACATGAAGTGTATACTGTTTGTAAGAACACGGTGTATACAAAATGGGCAAAATTTGAATAGAGATAGCAATATTAGTATCGGAGAGGGTAGATTTTAAGATAAAAGAGCATAATGTACAGAATCACTTTGCATTGAATAAGTTAAATTCACAGAGGGAAGTATAATTGTCATCACTTCAGTTCAGTTGCTCAGTCGTGTCCGACTCTTTGCGACCCCATGAATCGAAGCACGCCAGGCCTCCCTGTCCATCACCAACTCCCAGAGTTCACTCAAACTCGCGTCCATCGAGTCCATGATGCCATCCAGCCATCTCACCCTTTGTCGTCCCCTTCTCCTCCTGCCCCCAATCCCTCCCAGCATCAGGGTCTTTTCCAATGAGTCAGCTCTTCACATGAGGTGGCCAAAGTACTGGAGCTTCAGCTTCAGCATCATTCCTTCCAAAGAAATCCCAGGGCTGATCTCCTTCAGAATGGACTGGTTGGATCTTCTGCAGTCCAAGGGACTCTCAAGAGTCTTCTCCAACACCACAGTTCAAAAGCAGCAATTCTTCGGCGCTCTGCCTTCTTCACAGTCCAACTCTCACATCCATATATGACTACTGGAAAAACCATAGCCTTGACTAAACTGACCTTAGTCAGCAAAGTAATGTCTCTGCTTTTGAATATGCTGTCTAGGTTGGTCATAACTTTTCTTCCAAGGAGTAAGCGTCTTTTAATTTCATGGCTGCAGTCACCATCTGCAGTGATTTTGGAGCCCCCCAAAATAAAGTCTGACACTGTTTCCACTGTTTCCCCATCTAAATGCCTCTAATAAGGTAAATAACATCATTGACATATAAAACTCAAAGCTACTAAAAATACAAAGTGGACAAAATGGTAGTCATAGTGAGAGTCTTTAATACATTTTTCATAAACTTCTAAATAGGAAAAAAGGAAACATTAGAATGATTAATATAAAGAATGAAATGATTTAATTGGCATAAATTTACTTTTACATGTCATAATTTAAAAACACAAATTCCTTTCAAATATCCATTAGAAATTTACAAATACATACAACATAAACTTAGTCATTTCTGGAAAGCAGAATTGAAAACCATTGTCATGGATTATGGTCCATTAAAACTAGAAATACATATTAAAAGGATAAATTAGAAGGGAAAAGCTCACTTAGAAACTGGAAACATTCTTCCAAATGTCAAAGAGGAAATCAAAAGTCAAAATGAAAGTATAGAATTTCAGAAAATTAGTGGTTACCTCAATTTAATATAAAAATGCAAGGTATAAGGTCAAAAATGTACTTAGAGGAGATGTAGAGCTTTAAATATTTTGCTATTTTAATCAGGAAATAATAAACTAAAGAGCTGCTTGATGAAAGTGAAAGAGGAAAGTGGAAAAGATAGCTTAAAGCTCAACATTCAGAAAATGATCATGGCATCTGGTCCCATCACTTCATGGCAAATAGATGGAGAAACAATGACAGACCTTATTTTTCTAGGCTCCCAAATCACTGCAGATGGAGAATGCAGCCATGAAATTAAAAGATGCTTACTCCTTGTAAGGAAAGTTATGACCAACATAGACAGCATATTAAAAAGCAGAGACATTACTTTGCCAACAGAAGTTCATCTGGTCAAAGCTATGGTTTTTCCAGTAGTCATGTATGTATGTGAGAGTTGGACTATAAAGAAAGCTGAGTGCCAAAGAATTGATGCTGTTGAACTGTGGTGTTGGAGAAGACTCTTGAGAGTCCCTTGGACTGCAAGGAGATCCAACCAGTCCATTCCAAAGGAAATCAGTCCTGAATATTCATTGGAAGGACTGATGTTGAAACTGAAACTCCAATACTTTGGCCACCTAATGTGAAGAGCTGACTCATTTGAAAAGACCCTGATGCTGGGAAAGATTGAAGGCAGGAGGAGAAGGGGACAACAGAAGATAAGATGGTTGGATGGCATCACTGACTAGTGGACATGAGTTTGAGTAGACTTTGGAGTTGGTGATGGCAGAGAGCCCTGGCCTGCTGCAGAAAATGGGGTCACAAAGAGTCGGACACAACTGAGCGACTGAACTGAATCAGGAAATAATCAAACTATTTCAACTAAGTGTTCATCTCACTCCCCACACTGCCCC
Organism: Aepyceros melampus; assembly: GCA_006408695.1. Taxonomy (NCBI): domain Eukaryota; kingdom Metazoa; phylum Chordata; class Mammalia; order Artiodactyla; family Bovidae; genus Aepyceros; species Aepyceros melampus. The sequence goes on along the minus strand of SJXQ01005373.1, from coordinate 2,863 downwards.
CAAAATAAATAAATGAATAGGAAGAAAGAAAGCAGAGGAAAGAAATTGAAGAGAGAAATTTATGAAATGAAAAGGGATAGTAAAACGAGATGATGGGCAAACACTAAACAAACATCCAACACAGATAATGAGGGAAATAAGAGAAACACAAATAGGAATGAGAAAAGAAATGTAATTATAGATGCAGAAAAAATATCAAAAGGTCTTATATACTGTACCAAAAAAGTGATATGTTTTGATGAAATAAATTCTATAAAAATTGGTAATAACCAATACTAAGGAGAGTTTAAAATTTCTCATGGAAGTAGTTGAAAAAGTTATATTTTTTAAGTCATTAAAAAAAAAAAGAACACTATTATCCAAAGTAAATTCTTACCAAAGCAACCAGAGGACAGCAAAGGATGAAGTAAGCTGAAGTATGGAAAAGGAAATAAGAAAATAACTAACAATATGATATGATTGTTAAGTGGAAAAACCCAAGAGAATCAGCTGAAAGTAGCTATCCTAAACGAGAGTTGCAAAAGTGCCTGGCTTTCAAATTGTTAAAGGAAAATAATTTGCTTACATGGAAAGACAAATTTGTTGGGAAATAATAATGGAAAAAAATCCCATTTACAACAGTAACAAGGAATAAACTTTGTCAGAAATAGGAACATCTATGTGAGGAAAACTATAAAACTGTGCTAGATAACTTGAAAATCTCAGTACATGAACTGACAAAGCATTTCCTGATGATAAGAATTTTTTTTAAGATGTTAAGTTTTTTGCAGATTAGGTTTTATTTCAATTTTAATACATGTCCTGATAAGGTTGTTTCTCAAAGGACAAGGGAGTTCTTAACAAACATATAAAATATTATCTGGAGGATAACATATAAAAAGAATTATTTATAAAATTCTTCTGGAAGGATAGTGTAAAATAATCAGAGTTGATGCATAAAGAATTGCCTTATCAGAAATTAATATAATGCTGTATAAGTAACATAATTAAAAGTATTAAATGGGTGCTCGAAAAGATGGCAAAATTGATGGACACAATAGAAAGTCTAAATGCAGACCCAAGTCTGATATAATTTGTGTTGGTATATAATAGACTACATTTCTTTTTCTAAGATATTATTGGTTGAAAGACACCATTTTATGTACCTCAAAGAAAAACATGATTTCTCTTATACCATTAAAAGCAATTGATGAGAATGCAAGCTGATTTCATAAAATTTAAATGTGAAAAAAGCACACTGTTGAAATAATATGAATTTATTATTTGAGGTGACAATTTAAATTATTAAAGGATGAATAACTAAGTTTCATAAGAATCCAGTAGCAATTTGGGGGGGGGGATTAAATAGAATTAGAAGATTAAATGTGATAGAATGAATCTGTAAAAGTGCTAGAGGAAAATATTGGTTTATATGTAGTCTTAAAACAGGGAGCTTCTTTTAAAAGCAAGACATGAGAGTTGAAAACTTAAAAGATGACTTACATGAGAAATTAAATCTTTTCTGCAGCGAAAAACTGCCTAAATTAAGATAATTGGCAAATAAGTGAAAAAAAATTTTTTGCAAGGTTGGTCATAAGGGTATAAAAGGGCAGGGCTTGTGTGTATATGTGTTAGTCACTCAGTCGTGTCTGACTCTGTGTGACCCCATGGACTGTAACCCGCCAGGCTCCTCTGTCCATGGGATTCTCCAGGCAAGAATACTGGAGTGGGTAACCATTCCCTTCTCCAAGGGATTTTCCTAACCAAGGATCCAATGCAGGTCTCCTGCATTGCCTGCCAATTCACTTAAAACAGGGAGCTTCTTTTAAAAGCAAGACATGAGAGTTGAAAACTTAAAAGATGACTTACATGAGAAATTAAATCTTTTCTGCAGCGAAAAACTGCCTAAATTAAGATAATTGGCAAATAAGTGAAAAAAAATTTTTTGCAAGGTTGGTCATAAGGGTATAAAAGGGCAGGGCTTGTGTGTATATGTGTTAGTCACTCAGTCGTGTCTGACTCTGTGTGACCCCATGGACTGTAACCCGCCAGGCTCCTCTGTCCATGGGATTCTCCAGGCAAGAATACTGGAGTGGGTAACCATTCCCTTCTCCAAGGGATTTTCCTAACCAAGGATCCAATGCAGGTCTCCTGCATTGCCTGCCAATTCTTTACTGTCTGAGCCACGAATATTAACAGTTTTGGCATCTCGCCATGTTGTGTGGGAAAGAAGGCGTGAGACCACAGGCAGAATGTAAGAGTTGACGCCCTGCTCTGCCACAAAGCCAGAAGGAAAGCTGTGGCTGGTAAGAACATCTGACCTCTGGAATTATAGAGAAGGAAACCTCAGTGTGTGATTTCAGAAGCTACCCAGTTCCCTTCAGCATAATTTCCAGAGGCCTTCAGTGCCAGCTAACTCTCAGAGTTGCTGTTGTGAGCATGTGAAATAATGTCTATACAAGTACTTTGTGAACTACTAATATTACGTAACACTGATATTTTATTATCTAGCTCTGCCACTTCTTGGTTTTCACCTAATATGTTTTTGAATATTTTATGGTTATACATAGTGATTGATTTTGGCTGAGTGATTTTGTTTTATTCTTGGTTCTGCAATAACTACTGTTTTTATGTATAAGTGCTTCTAGTTTTATATCACTTGCCAGTAGATGTGGCGTTTCAAATGCCCACTTTTAAATTTCATTACTATCCTCTTCATCCACTCTTCCACATCTTTAAGAAATACATGTGCAAACTATCTGTAAATGGGTCCAAGCTTTACATTTTCTCAAAGAACCCTGTTTGTTATAAACCTTTTTCTTCTTCATAGATTTTTTCCAACTTAGGTATTTCTGTTTAATAGGGTTAAATTTTATGAAGGGTG
>SJXQ01005372.1:563551-579155 GCA_006408695.1 Aepyceros melampus | reverse complement strand
AAAAAAAACACTGGAGTGGGTTGCCATTTCCTTCTCCAATGCATGAAAGTGAAAAGTGAAAGTGAAGTTGCTCAGTCATGTCCGACTTAGTGACCCCATGGACTGCAGCCTTCCAAGGCTCCTCCATCCATTGGATCTTCCAAGCAAGAGTATTGGAGTGGGTTGCCATTGCCTTCAGACCTAATTGTAGACAAAAAGAGTAAAGATTTCCCAACCTTTTTTTTTTTTTTTCACTTCATGCTGAGAGAGCTAATCCTTAGGTAGGTTGATAAGGAGTTCCAGGGACCTTGTGGAGAAGAAAGGGGTCTAGGGCTCTCAAGGAGGAGAAAAAGGCAAACTTTTTCTCTATTGCTTTGTCTTAGTCAATGTAACAACATATCTTGCTCGAGGATATGTTTCTCCTTAAGATTAGAACCTTCTGACTAATCTTGTTATTTTAAGATGCATGTTGTGGGAGTGAGTCTGGCAATATATTTCTACAGTTAGTTCTAATCTTATTAATTTAAGATGTATGTTGTAGGGATGGGTCCGGTAAAAGGATGTAAGGTCTTGATAAGACTAACTCGTGGGAGGCCCTCTCTGTTCCCCTTCAGATGTTTATGTCAGAAGCTTTCTCTGACTCTTTTCATACTTTACTAAAACTCTGCTACCCAAAAGCTCTTGAGTGATCAAGCCTAGTACCTGGTCCCAAAGCTAAATTTTCTTCAGAGATCACGAATCTGACACTGTTCACTGTAAGCTATCAACAGGACAGAACTGTATTGAATAAGCCAAGCTGAGATCTCAGTTGTGCCATCTTTTACCTTATATGGGTAAAATTGTCTTGCTGCCAGGTTAACCTACAAACTCTGGATTAAGGGATTCCTAATTATAGTAGTGAGTGCCAGGTGCTATGAGAAGGGCATTTTCTCTACTATCTCCAGTAATCCTAATGAGAAACCAATAAGGTGGCAATGGGGGGAGGTTTGCTAGGCATTCCTAGAGTAAAGGTTCAGTGATCAGTAGATTGCTTACTGAACAGAAAATCAGAGCAGTTCAAGGGGCTCTTTCCATGACTCATAAAAAAAAAAAAAAAAAGGACATTTTTCTGTCTCCAGAGGGGACCTTAGACATTTAAGGATCAGAATATTCTTGTTTCCAGTTCCACTGTTATTTAAATAGGCTAAATAAATATTGGCATATTCTTCTTCTGATCCCCTTGAACTTCTAATCTTCATACGGTCTATGTTTTCTTTGTTGTAGTCTATATAAACTCAATTATACAATGTATTAGATTTTGCTTTCTTAGCTAGAATTATATTTAAATCCTGCTTCTTCTCAGAACCTTTGATGATTTTGATTGGATATGGGAATTCTTGAATTTTCTCAGCCTTATACTTGTAGACAAGCAACGAGTTAAATACATGTATGGGAAAATGTGCTATTTTTAAATTACCTGTATTCACTCTTAGAAGTTAAGCTTATCTTCATGCTTCAGATATGATTGAATGAATTTGATGTTCTGACATGTCTTAAAATAAGTCTTGTTAGTTGTGGAGTGGGAAGAGAGACGTGAACAATGGTGAGATCCCTTGTTAAAGAGCCTAGCATATCAAATGGGACTATAAGTAGTTATATATTAATTCCAGCAGTAGAGTTCAGAGATTTTTGTCCTGGAGTCTCTTAACTACAGGTAATTTTTGCTCTCTGAATCTTCAATATCAGGGCTCACAGAATTGATTCACTTTCTGAATAAATGACCTACTATAACAAATGCACAAGCCAGCCTAGCCAAAGCATTCCAGTTGTACACCACCATCTGCCTCAGATTCCTTCCCTATATAACCACATCTTGTTTAAATGTATTCACATCCTTGATTTCCTTTCCCTTCCTTATTAAGTGAAAATGTCTTCTACGAAAGTCACCTGAGGAGAAAATGAAACTTTTAAAGGCATAACCCCTCCCACCCACATATTAGAAGAAAAAAAAAATGTAGGACAAAGAAACAGAGAATTCATAAAAGTCATTAGTAGAGTCACTCAGACACTCCCATGAAAACTGACACAAAGCAGAAAAATGTAGAGTTTACTAAGAAGTCTGCTGCTAAGTCGCTTCAGTCATGTTCAACTCTGTGCAACCCCACAGACGGCAGCCCACCAGGCTCCCCGTCCTTGGCATTCTCCAGGCAAGAACACTGGAGTGGGTTGCCATTTCCTTCTCCAATGCATGAAAGTGAAAAGTGAAAGTGAAGTCACTCAGTCGTGTCTGACTCTTTGCGACCCATGGACTGCAGCCTTCCAGGCTCCTTTGTCCATGGGATTTTCCAGGCAAGAGTACTGGAGTGGGGTGCCATTGCCTTCTCTGACTAAGAAGTCTAGATTCAGTGAAATTAGGGAAAACATAAATAGCCAATAGTTTCACACAGCAAAGAATTTATTACTAAAGGAATTGATAAATTTTGTTGCTGCTGTTGTTATTTAGACAAAGAGAATAAGCCCCAAATATTTACTGCCAAAGATTTAGAAGTTATTTCATCTTATGCAGATAAAATGGGCCAAGTGATGTGTGCAGGATCATAATATAAGCAGCTTTGTTGTCATTCAGTCCTCAAGTCATGTCTGAAAATTGAGACCCCATGGACTGCAGTTTCCAGGCTTCCTTGCACTTCACTATCTCCCAGAGTTTGTTTCAACTCATGTCCATTGAGTCAGTGATGTCATCCAGTCATCTCATCTTCTGTCACCCACTTCTCCTGCCCTCAATCTTTCCCAGCATCAGGGTCTTTTACAGTGAGTCAGCTCTTCATATCAATTGGCCAAAGTATTGGAGTTTGTTTCAGCATCAGTCCTTCCAATGAATATTCAGAGTTGATTCCTTTAGGATTGACAGGTTTGATCTCCTTGCTATCGAAGGGACTCTCAAGAGTCTTCTCTACCACTACAATTTATTTATTTATTTATTTATTTATTTATTCATTTTTCCAGTGTATCTTTTTAAATTATTATTTATTTTTACTTTACAATGTTGTATGGTTTTGCCATACTTTAACATGAATCCACCACGAGTGTACATGTGTTCCCCATCATATATATATGTATATATATAGCTCAATTCCAGAATATATAGCTCAATTCCCAAAAAATAAATGACCCAATCAAAAAATGGGCCACCACGAGTGTACATGCGTTCCCCATCCTATATATATATATAGCGCTCAATTCTGGAAATAGCTCAATTCCTGAAAAATAAATGACCCAATCAAAAAATGGGCCAAAGAACTAAATAGACATTTCTCCAAAGAAACATACGGATGGCTAACAAACACATGAAAAGATGCTCAACATCACTCATTATCAGAGAAATGCAAATCAAAACCACAATGAGGTACCATTTCACGCCAGTCAGAATGGCTGCGATCCAAAAGTCTACAAGTAATGAATGCTGGAGAGGGTGTGGAGAAAAGGGAACCCTCTTACACTGTTGGTGGGAATGCAAACTAGTACAGCCACTATGAAGAACAGTGTGGAGAAAAACTGGAAATAGAACTGCCTTATGATCTAGCACCACAATTTAAAAGCATAAAATTCTTTGGCACTCAGCCCTTTAAAAAAAATTATTTAAATTGGAGGCTAATTACTTTATAATATTGTAGTGGTTTTTGCCATATATTGACATGTATCAGCCATGGGTGTACATGTGTCCCCCATCCTGAACCCTCCTCCCACCTTCCTCCCCATCCCATCCCTCTGGGTCATCCCAGTGCACTGGTCCTGAGGGCCCTGTGTCATGCATCAAACCTGGACTGGCGATCTATTTCACAAATGGTAATATACATGTTTCAATGCTATTTTCTGAAATCATCCCACCCTTGCCTTCTCTCACAGAGTCCAAAAGTCTGTTTTTTACATCTATGTCTCTTTAGCTGTCTCACACATAAGGTCATCATTACCATCTTTCTAAATTCCATAAATATGTGTTTATATACTGTATTGGTGTTTTACTTTCTGACTTACTTCACTCTGTATAATAGGCTCCAGTTCCATCCACCTCATTAGAACTGATTCAAATGCATTCTTTTGAATAGCTGAGTAATATCCCATTGTGTATATGTATCACAGCTTTCCTATCCATTTGTCTGTCAATGGACATCTAGATTGCTTCCATGTCCTAGCTATTGTAAACAGTACTGTGATGAATGTTGGGGTACACATCTCTTTCAGTTCTGGTTTCCTCAGTGTGTATGCCCAGCAGTGGGATTACTGGGTCATACAGCAGAGTCCAAGAAGAAGACAAAAAGAAAGGCCATGAGAAAATACTTGAGGAGTAATATTTGAAAAAGTCCCTAAAATTTGGAAGGAAATAGCCACCCAAGTCCAAGAAACCCAGAGAGTCCCAAACAGGATAAACCCAAGGCAAAACACCCCAAGACACATATTAATCAAATTAACAAAGATCAAACACAAAGAGCAAATATTAAAAGCAGCAAGGGAAAAACAACAAATAAAACACAAAGGGATTCTCATAAGGATAACAGCTGATAACATCTGATCTTTCAATAGAAACTCTTCAGGCCAGAAGGAAATGGCAGGACATACTTAAAGTGATGAAAGAGAAAAACCTCCAACCCAGATTACTGTACCCAACAAGGATCTCATTCAAATAAGAAGGAGAAATCAAAAGCTTTACAGACGAGCAAAAGCTCAGAGAATTCACCACCACCAAACCAGCTCTTCAGCAAATGCTAAAGGAAGTTCTCTAGACAGGAAACACAGAAAAGGTTTATAATTCAAACCCAAAACAACAAAGTAAAAGCCAATGGTATCATATTTATCAATAATTACCTTAAATGTAAATGGGTTGAATGCCCCAGCCAAAAGACAAAGACTGGCTGAATGCATACAGAAAAAAGACCCCTATATATGCTGTCTACAAGAAACCTACCTCAAAACAAGGGACACATGCAGACTAAAAATAAAGAGCTGGAAAAATATATTTCATGCAAATGGAGGCCATGAGAAAGCAAAAGTAGCAATACTCATATCATAATATCATATAAAATAGACTTTGAAATAAGACCATCAAAAGAGACAAAGAAGGACACTACATAATGATCAAAGGATCAATCCAAAAAGAAGATATTCCGTTCTGTTCCGTTCCGTTCAGTCACTCAGTCGTGTCCGACTCTTTGCGACCCCATGAATCGCAGCACGCCAGGCCTCCCTGTCCATCACCAACTCCCGGAGTTCACTCAGACTCACATCTATTGAGTCCGTGATGCCATCCAGCCATCTCATCCTCGTTCATCCCCTTCTCCTCCTGCCACCAATCCCTCCCAGCATCAGGGTCTTTCCAATGATTTAACTCTTTGCATGAGGTGGCCAAAGTACTGGAGCTTCAGTTTTAGCATCATTCCTTCCAAAGAAATCCCAGGGTTGATCTCCTTCAGAATGGACTGGTTGGAGCTCCTTGCAGTCCAAGGGACTCTCAAGAGTCTTCTCCAACACCACAGTTCAAAAGCATCAATTCTTCTGCGCTCAGCCTTCTTCACAGTCCAACTCTCACATCCATACATGACCACAGGAAAAACCATAGCCTTGACTAGATGGACCTTAATATAAATATACATACACTCAGCATAGGAGCACCACAATATGTAAGGCAAATGGTAATAAGTATGAAAGGGAAAATTAACAGTAACACAATAATAGTGGGAGACTTTAATACCCCACTCACACCTGTGGATAGATCAACTAAACAGAAAATAAGCAAGAAATACAAACTTTAAATGTGCAATGGACCAGTTGGAGCAAATTGACATCTATAGGACATTTCACCCCCCAAAAATGAATTTCACCTTTTTCTCAAGTGCACACGAACATTCTCCAGGATAGATCACATCCTGGGCCATAAATCTAGTCTTGGTAGATTAAAAAAAAAAAAATTGAAATCATTTCAAGCATCTTTTTTGATCACAGAGGAGTAAGATTAGATGTCAACTACAGGAAAAAGCTATTAAAAATATAAACATATGGAGACTAAACAACACACTTCTGATTAACCAACAAATCACAGAAGAAATCAAAAAAGAAAGCAAAATATGCATAGAAACGAATGACAATGAAAACACGACAACCCAAAACCTATGGGATTCAGTAAAAAGCAGTGCAACGGGGAGGGTTCATAGCAATACAAGCCTACCTCAAGAAACAAGAGAAAAATCAAATAAATAATCTAACTTTACACCTTAAGTGACTAGAAAAAGAAGAATAACCCCAGGGTTAGTAGAAGGAAAGAAATCATAAAAATTAGGGCAGAAATAAATGAAAGAGAAACAAAGGAGACTATAGCAAAAATCAACAAAACTAAAACTGGTTCTTTGAGAAGATAAATAAAATAGACAAACCATTAGCCAGACTCATCAAAAAAAAAGGGGGGGGAGATGAATCTAATCAACATCATTAGAAATGAAAATGGAGAAATCAAACAGACAACACAGAAATACAAAGGATCATAAGAGACTACTATCAGCAACTATATGCCAATAAAATGGACAACTTGGAAGAAATGGATAAATTCTTAGAAAAGTATAACCTTCCAAAACTGAACCAGGAAGAAATATAAAATCTTAACAGACCCATCACAAACATGGAGATTGAAACTGTAATCAAAAATCTTCCAACCAAAAAAGCGCAGGACCAGATGGCTTCACAGGTGAATTCTACCAAAAATTTAGGGAAGAGCTAACACCTAATACTACTCAAACTCTTCCAGAAAATTGCAGAGGAAGGTAAACTTCCAAACTCATTCTATGAGGCTACCATCACCCTAATACCAAAACCAGAAAACAATGCCACAAAAAAAGAAAACTACAGGCCAATATCACTGATGAACATAGATGCAAAAATCCTCAACAAAATTCTAGCAAACAGAATCCAACAGCATATTAAAAAGATCATACATCATGACCAGTGGGCTTTATCCCAGGGATGCAAGGTTTCTTCAATATTTGCAAACCAATCAATGTGATACACCACCTTAACAAATTGAAAGATAAAAACCATATGATTATCTCAATAGATGCAGAGAAAGGCTTTGACAAAATTTAACATCCAACTATGAAGGCTATCTTTTCACCTTGCTTATACTTTCCTTCATTGTGCAAAAGCTTTTAAGTTTAATTAGGTCCCATTTGTTTATTTTTGTTTTTATTTCTATTACTCTGGGAGGTGGGTCATAGAGGATCCTGCTGTGATTTATGTCAGAGAGTGTTTTGCCTATGTTTTCCTCTAGGAATTTCATAGTTTCTTGTCTGACATTTAGATCTGTAAGCTATTTTGAGTTTATTTTTGTTTATGGTGTTAGAAAGTGTTCTAGTTTCATTCTTTTACAATGGTTGACCAGTTTTCCCAGCATCACTTGTTAAAGAGATTGTCTTTTCTCCATTGTATATTCTTGCCTCCTTTTTCAAAGACAAAGTGTCCATAGATGCATGGGTTTCTTTCTGGGCTTTCTATTTTGTTCCATTGATCTATATTTCTGTCTCTGTGCTGGTACCATAATGTCTTGATGGCTGCAGCCTTCCCTTTCTTTATGGCCCAATTCCACATCCATATATGACTACTCTAAGATCCATAGCTTTGACTAGATGGACCCTTATCAGCAAAGTGATGTCTCTGTTTTTTAATAGGCGATCTAGACTTGTCATTGCTTTCCTTCCAAAGAGCAAGCGCCTGTTAATTTCATGACTGCAGTAAATATCTGCACTGATTTTGGAGCCCAAGAGAAAAAAAAAAAAAAGACTACTTCCACTTTTCCCCCATCTATTTGTCATGAAATAATGGGACTGGATGCCATGATCTTAGTTTTCTGAATGTTGAGTTTTAAGCCAGCTCACTCTCCTCTTTCCTCTTCATCAAAAGGCTCTTTTGTTCCTTTTCACTTTCTACCATTAGAGTGGTATCATACACTATCTGAGGTTGATAATGTTTCTCCCAGCAGTCTTGATTCTAACCTATGATTCATCCAGCCTGGAATTCCACATGATGTACTCTGCATAGAAATTAAATAATAAAAGTGACAGTATACAGCTTTGACATATGCCTTTCCCAATTTTGAATTAATCAGTTGTTTCATGTTTGATTCTAACTGTTGCTTCTTGACCTGCATACAGATTTCTCAGGAGGCAGTTAAGGTTGTCTGGTACTCCCATCTCCTGAAGAATTTTCCACAGTTTGTTGTGATCCACACAGTCAAAGGCTTTAGCGTAGTCAATGAAGCATAAGTAGATGGTTTTCTGGAATTCTCTTGCTTTTTCTATGATCAAGGGAATGTTGGCAATTTGATCTCTGGTTTTTCTGCCTTTTATAAACCAACTTGCACATCTGGAAGTCCTCAGTTCATGTACTGCTAAAGCTAACTTAAAGGATTTTTGAGCATTACCTTGCTAACACATGAAAAGAGTGCAATTGTACAGTAGTCTGAACATTCTTTGGCATTGCTCTTCTTTGAGATTGAAATGAAAACTGACCTCTTCCAGTCCTGTGGTCACTGCTTAATTTCCAAATTTGCTACATATTTAATGTAGTACTTTAACAGCATCATTTTTGAGGATTTGAAATAACTCAGCTGAAATTCTATCAGCTTGACTAGCTTTGTTTGTAGTAATGCTTCCTAAGGCCTACTTGACTTCACACTCCAGGATGTATAGCTCTAGGTGAGAAACCTAGTATAAGCAGCTACATGACATTGAAACTACAATTACAGGCACTGCCTCCATTGAGAACTGTGAAATCCCAGCACTCATTTTCCACACTAGGAGTTTCCATCTCATTGATCCTTCTACAGTTTTCGATAATGGGATATCCTATGTTGCCCACAGTACCTACTAGTGATGGCAACATTTGCTAGTTTGAAAAAGATTAAAGTTGACCTTAGAACTGGCCTAAAGTCAGTGTGGATGAAATGCTGTAACCTCCCTGGTAGAACACAGGAAGGAATCCGAATGTTCAAGGAAATGGGAATATTGAATCTATCATCTACTTCCTCTGCCTTTTCCTAATTATACCCAAATTTGGAAGGGCCTAAAAGAAACTTCCTTCACTCAGCATAAGGATAAGTGCTGGTGAAGAGCATCAGTATCTTTGAAAATCTGCCAAGTAGCATGTAGTCAGTAGGCTTGAGATGATGATGGGTGATTCTGTACTAGAAATGAGGTTTTTGAAATTTTGGGCCTAACAGATCCCAGAGTTGTAGAGGCCAGTGTCAACATTTCACTATCAATGATACGATATGTTTAGTACAACCTAAGGGCAGAAAATTTGACCTACAGAAAGAGGTAAGCATCTTTAATTTATCATTTATTCCTTAGGGTAGAAAAGGAGACCACTTATAGCATACTGTGCTTGACATATATGAGAAAAACCTAAATATTAGGAAGTTTCCAGATGAATTGGTATACAGAACTGGGGGCCTTTAACCTGTGTCATACAGCCATTAATAACATTACCATATGACCCAACAATGCCACCACTGGGCATTCAGTTCAGTTCAGTTGCTCAGTTGTGTCCAACTCTTTGTGACCCCATGAGTCGCAGTACGCCAGGCCTCCCTGTCCATCACCAACTCCCAGAGTTCACTCAAACTCATGTCCATCGAGTTGGTGATGCCATCCAGCCATCTCATCCTCTGTCGTCCCCTTCTCCTCCTGCCCCCAATCCCTCCCAGCATCAGGGTCTTTTCCAATGAGTCAACTCTTCACATGAGGTGGCCAAAGTATTGGAGTTTCAGCTTCAGCATCAGTCCTTCCAAAGAAATCCCAGGGCTGATCTCCTTCAGAATGGACTGGTTGGATCTCCTTGCAGTCCAAGGGACTCTCAAGAGTCTTCTCCAACACCACAGTTCAAAAGCATCAATTCTTCAGCATTCAGCTTTCTTCACAGTCCAACTCTCACATCCATACATGACCACTGGAAAAACCATAGCCTTGACTAGACGGACCTTTGTTGGCAAAATAATATCTCTGCTTTTCAGTATACTATCTAGATTGGTCATAAATTTCCTTCCAAGGAGTAAGCATCTTTTAATTTCATGGCTGCAATCATCATCTGCAGTGATTTTGCTACTGCTAAGTCGCTTCAGTCGTGTCCGACTCTGTGCGACCCCAGAGACGGCAGCCCATCAGGCTCCCCGTCCCTGGTATTCTCCAGGCAAGAACACTGGAGTGGGTTGCCATTTCCTTCTCCAATGCATGAAAGTAAAAAGTGAAAGTGAAGTCGCTAAGTCGTGTCTGACTCTTAGCGACCCCATGGACTGCAGTCCACCAGGCTCCTCCATCCATGGGATTTTCCAGGCAAGAGTACTGGAGTGGGGTGCCATTGCCTTCTCCGTTTTGGAGCCCCCAAAATATAACATCTGACACTGCTTCCACTGTTTCCCCATCTAGTTCCCATGAAGTGAGGGACCAGATGCCATGATTTTCATTTTCTGAATGTTGAGCTTTAAGCCAACTTTTTCACTCTCCTCTTTCACTTACATCAAGAGGCTTTTTAGTTCCTCTTCACTTTCTGCCAGAAGGGTGCTGTCATCTGCATATCTTAGGTTATTGATATTTCTCCTGGCAATAGTTTTTTAACTTGAGAAAACCATAATTAAGGCTCATCTCATGTGGTCTGGGCAGGGAGATTTCTCCCCACTGCCTGCAGCACCAGGTTGGCATTTTTAGGGTGCTGTTGCTTTGGCACCTGGAACACAAGGCGTCTCACCATTGTATTGTGTGCTCTGCCACACCCTCTGCCTCTGGGGCAGCGAGCTTCCCTGCTGTTGCCACATTTCCGAGGGTGAGTTCCACAGAAGGAAGGTTTCTGTCTTCCTAGACTTCGTATCCCTTGTTCTGGGACACCGCAGCCCAGGCTTCCACGTCCCGCTCAGGCAGAGCACCAGCCACCTCATAAGAACCTTTTCAGCCAGGGTCCCAGGCTGTTTCTTCATCCACTTGGGTCTCAGAATAAAGATGATGCAGAGGAAAGCCACAGCTGACTCTGACAATCACGTTGCAAGGGTGAGAAAACATCCTTTGTGAGATCAAACCCTGAGCCTTTGGAGTGGGAGCACTGACTCCAAGATCCTAGACTATAAGAGAACTAACCCTAGGGAGTATCAGATAGTGACAACTCACAAAAAGGACACCTCTTGAACACAAGACCCAGCTTCACCCAACCACCAGTAGCACTCTGTGCAGGATACCTCATCTAAACAACAAACAAAATGAAAATACAAACCCAATCACCAGCAGACAGGAGTAGCACTTCACTCAGCCTTGCCCATCAGAGGAAAAACACACAAACAAACAAAAACTCAGCACAAAACTCACAAATCTTACACAAACCACTGGATCAACTTAGAAGGGCAGAAACCAAAAGGAAAAAGAATTCGACCTTGAAGCCTGGGAAAAGGAGACCTCAAACACAATAGTTTAAAAAATGATGAAAGGCAGAGAAATACTGCACAATGAAGGAACAAACTAGAAACACAAGTCCAAATTAATGAAGAGGAAATAGGCAAACTACCTGAAAAATAATTCAGAATAATGCTAGTAAAAATGATCAAAAACCTTGAAAACAAAAATGGGAAAATGCAAAAATCAATTAACAAAGACCTAGAAGAATTAAAGAATAAACATACAGAGACAAACAATGCAATTACTGACATTAAAAATACTCTAGAAGTAATCATAAGAGAATATCTGAAGCAGATGAATCAGTGAGCTGGAAGATAAAATGGTGGAAATAACTTCTGAAGAGGAGAATGAAGTAAAAAGAATGAGAAGAGCTGAGGATAGTCTCAGAGACCTCTGCGACTATATCAAATGCACCAACAGTTGAATTCTAGAGGTCCCTTAAGAGAAAAAGAAAAGGTATGGGAAAATGAAGGTAGGAGAAAATCTCTTCTCTACAATGAAGAGATTGTAATTGAAAATTACCCAACATGGAAAAGGAAATAATCAATCAAGTCCAAGAGGCACAAAGAATCCCATACAGGATAAACCCAAGGAGAAACATGTTAAGGCATATACTAATCAAACTGACAAAGACTAAATCCAAAGAAAGACTATTAAAAGCAGCAAGGGAGAAGCAACATGTAACATACAAGGGAAACCCCATATGTTTAACAGCTGGCCTCTCAGGAGAAACTTTGCAGGCCAGAAGGGAATTGCAGGATATATTTAAAGTTCTGAAAGAGAAAAAATCTACAAGCAAGACTACAGTACCCAAAAGGATCTCATTCAAAATTTATGGACAAATCAAAAGCTTTTCAGACAAGCAAAAGTTAAGAGAATTCAGTAATACCAAACCAGATTTACAAGTGTAAAATGGACTTATATAGTCAAGAAATACAAGAGGAGAAAAAAGATCTACAAAATCAACCCCAAACAATTAAGAAAATGGCAATAGGAATATATATATATCAATAATTGCTTTAAATGTAAATGGATTAAATGCTCCACCAAAAGACACAGACTGGCTGAATAGATACAAAAACAAGACCCACATATATGTTGTCTATAAGAAACCCACTTCAGATCTCAAGACACATATAGATTGAAAGTGAGAGTGAAAAAATATATTCTATGGATGTGGGAAGCAAAAGAAAGCTGAGTAGCAATCCTCATATCAGACAAAATAGGCCTTAAAATGAAGATTACAAGAGATAAGGAAGAATACTACATAAGGATGAAGGGATCAGTCCAGGAGGAAGACATAACAATTGTAATACCTATGCACTCAACACAGAAGCATTTTACTACATAAGACAAACACTAACAGACATAAAAGGAGAAACTGACAGTAACACAATAATAGTAGGAGACTTTAGCTCCCCACTCACACTAATGGACAGATCATCAAAGCAGAAAATTAATAAGGAAACACAAGTCTTAAGTGATACATTAGATGAGATGGATCTCATTGATATCTTTAGGACATTCCATCCAAATGCAGAAGAATATACCTTCTCAAGGGCACATGGAACATTCTCCAGGATAGGCCACATCTTGGGTTACAAATCAAACCTCAGTAAATTTGAGAAAATTGAAATCATATCAAGCATCTTCTCCAACCACAATGCTATGAGACTAGATATCAATTACAAGGAAAAAAAAAACCTATAAGAAACACAGACACAAGGAGATTGAACAACATGTTTCTAAATAACCAACAGGTTACTGAAGAAATCAAAAGGGAATTTAAAAAAATTCTAGAAACAAATGACAATGAGAAAATTACAACTCAAAACCTATGGGATGCAGCAAAAGCAGTCCTAAGAGGGAAGTTTATAGCAATACAATCCTACCTCAAGAAACAGGGAAAAAACATCAAATAGACAACCTAACTCTACACCTAAAACAACTGGACAAGGAAGAACAAAATACCCCAAAGTTAGTAGAAGGAAAAAAATCATAAAGATCTGAGCAGAAATAACTGAAAAGGAAGTGAAAGAAACAATAGTAAAGATTAATAAAACTTAATCTGGTTCTTTGAGAAGATAAACAAAATTGACAAACATTTAGCCAGATTCATCAAGAAAAAAAGAATCAAATCAACAAAATTAGAAATGAAAAAGGAGAGGTTATAACAGACAATGCAGAAATACAAAGGATTATAAGAGACTATTATGAACAACTATATGGCAATAAAATGGATAACCTGAAAGAAATGGACAGGTTCTTAGACATGTTTGGTCTTCCAAGACTGAACCAAGAAGAAATAGAAATTATGAACAACCTAATTGCAAGTACTGAAATTGAAGCTGTGATTAAAACAACAGAAGCCTAGGACCAGATGGCTTCACAGGAGAATTCTGTCAAACACTCAGAGAAGAGCTAATGGCGATCCTAAAACTCTTTCAAAAAATTGCAGAGGAAGACACACTTCCAAACTCATTCTACAAGGCCACCATCACCCTGATACCAAAACCAGATAAAGACAACACAAATAAAGAAGACTACTGGCCAACATCAGTGATGAAAATAGATGCAAAAATCTTCAACAGAATTTTAGCAAACATAATTCAGCAAAACATCAAAAAGCTCATACACCATGATCAAGTTAAATTTACTCGAGAGATGCAAGGATTCTTCAGTATATACAAATCAATCAATGTGATACACCATATTAACAAACTGAATGGTAAAAACTATATAATAATTTCAATAGATGCAGAAAAAGCCTTTGAAAAAATTGAGCACCCATTTATGATTAAAACTATTCAAAAAATGGACCTAGAAGGAACATATCTCAACATAGTAAAGGCCATATATGTAGCACTTGGTATGTGAGATGGAGATCCATTTTAAGATAAGAAAAGAGACGGGGAAGGTTGTTTGAATCTGGAACTTGAAGATAAATTTAACAATTCTGAACTATTCGTATGAAGTCTTGGTGAGCCAGTTCTTTACTTTTAAGTTGTAGTACAGATGATATATTTGTCAAGGATTTTTCTGGAGACACTTGCCTTTTCAGGGTTGATTCTGGCTGCTTCATTGGCTTTACCAAGTGGCAAATTTATTTATATTGCTCTAAAGACTTTATTCAAAATTCAGGGATTTAAATCCTTAATTTATGATAAATTGGTGATAATTTTGCAGACATATATAGAGATAATGAAGTTTTAATGAAAGGAAATGAAGAGAAGATAATGAAGTAATTACTTGCTAATTGCAGGTTTATGACTCATAAGTCACTACCACCATCCTCTTTCTGAGATGAATATGTTTGTGTGTGTATATATATATATATTTACTATAAAAGGGGTATAAGAGAGTACACAGGAAACACATAAGGTATAGTAGGAAAGCAGCAATGAGAGGTGGACAACAACAAAAAAGGGAAATCCAGGAAGTGAAGCAAATAAATAACTAATGCAGAGATCTTAAGTTAAAACTGTAGGCAAGCAAGCTTTGTCTCATCCATGGATTAAAATAAGGTCCTGGCAGATCTCACAGATCCTAGCATGTTTGTGTCTATTAGGTATAAATAATCATTGTTTAGGAAAAGCACACTAATATCTAATCCTAGACAAAGAAGAAGAACAGAGTACTAGAAAATCAGAATATGCATGTGCCAGGGACCAGCCCCGGCGAGATCCAGGGATGCTCAAAGGTGGGACGGAGCAGGCGGATAGGAAAGGATAGGACAGGATAGGACAGGATAGCTCAGGACAGGATAGAACAGTAGGAAATTAATGAAAATAGGAGGCTGAATAACTTGGTTTATGGGGAAAGCCAATAAAACCTCAAGACAAGAGGTTTGCACCATCTACGCAGGCCACCGGCGTCCGCTTGAATCTCTAAAGGGGCCCCACCGTGGGTCCACTTTTCTCGCAGAACTTATAGCCAGGGCAAGTAAGTAGACGTGGTGAGCCTCCCGCTCCAGATGGGAATTCAGCCTGGAGGTAAAGCACAAGAGGACAGAAAAGTAGAGAGAGAGAGGTGTGGGAGCCAGATGTCCCTAAAGAACAAGTCTAGGAGAGCGAGTCGTCGGAGAGACCGGCCTGCAGAACCGGTCTGAGAAATTCGGGTCCGAGGAATAAAAACCGCTCTGAGAAACTGTTCCCGAGAGACACTGGTCC
>SJXQ01005372.1:509507-563433 GCA_006408695.1 Aepyceros melampus | reverse complement strand
GTCTGAGAAATTCGGGTCCGAGGAATGAAAACCGCTCTGAGAAACTGTTCCCGAGAGACACTGGTCCGACAAACTGCTCTGAAAAACTGTTCTCGAGGAAGCTGACTCCAAACTTTATTTTTCCCATCCCCTTTTTATACCATGAAGATCAATGAGTTTCACAAATTTTTTGGCAATGACAGCAGCCCTGACTCTTATCGAGAGCAGGCTTAGTCTCTGCATACCTAATTGTATACACAAGTCTTAGGTAATTTACATGATCTTCCAGCCAAAAGGCCAATTCGACAATTTACAGCTCTTCTCTGATAAGTGTTAGTTTTTCCAAGGTCTGGCGCCATTCTCGGGAGGTGCCAAACAAGATTGAGTTTTCATAAATGCAAGGACACAGCAAACAGGAGTACAAATGATTTATAAAAGAAACAATTAACTCAAAGGCCTAGTGTTGCTAACATTCAAAAAACTACTACATTCCTATCTCCAAATATAGTTTGTATATCAGAAACTTCCAGGTGCAGATAAGGAGGTCTGGCAACAGTCATTGAAGCAACAGTGAAATAAATCTATTAAGGCTTTGGCTCTTAAGAGAAGTTAGTTTGTAACTTAAGACACTTTAAGACTCTTTTGCCCCTCACAGCTGGGGGTTGCGAGCAATTCACAGGCTTGTAAAAGGTCAAAGGAATCCGCTTAGGCAGGTTAGAGCGTTATCAAAGGGGGTTGGGCTGCAACACTCCTTTCAAATGCAGGGAGCTAAGACACTGAATTAACTCTATCCAAGAAACTGGCAGAAAACAGTGGAGAAACAGACAAATACAGAACAAATTTTATTATTGGGGCACATGCTCAGGAAAAACCAGGGAGAAATCCGATGACTCAGATTGCTCTGCCATCTGAGTGTGCCTCGTGACTCTGTCACGGGTGGGATTCCTCACACCGGCTTCCCGCAGACAGGGAGGCCTGGCATGCTGCTATTCATGGGCTCTCAAAGAGTTGGACATGACTGAGCGACTGAACTGAACTGAACTGAACTGAAGGAAGCTAGGAGACCAATTTGCAACTCTCTAAGAGCTTAATATGTGTCATGCATTGGTTTGTTCATCTGAATCAAATTTTCAATATCTTTCATTATCAATTTATTTTTATTAAGATTCACTTCATATACCCACAGATATGTATATATGTACACGTGTATATATATGTCTCTATATATACACAAGCATTTATTTTATTTTGATTTACACCTGTTTATGTAAGTAAACTAGCAAACTATTCTCTGACTCCCTGAGAGAAAGCAGATAAATGTATAAATGGGGAAGTAAAGAGCAAAGGTAAGGAAGAGAGTATGGAAAGGAGAAAAAAGTTTAAGAGGAAAAAGAAAATTTCAGCATTCTCATCTATAAATTGAGGAAAATAAAGTTACTTCCTAAAATTATTATAATTTGCTATGTACTAAGTCACTAAAAATCTGGCATATTATGAGCACTGAATAAATACAAGTCCCATTCCAGACACACAACTTACTGCTTCACTTAATATCATTTAATCTCAAAGAAAAGTGAATAGAAATGAGTATGATTAATAGAATGAAGCAGGGTAAAGGATAATAGAGTTTTGCAAAGAGAACACACAGGTCCTAGCAAATACTCTCTTCCAACAACACAAGATAAGACTCTACACATGGACATCACCAGATGGTCAACACCGAAATCAGACTGGTTATATTCTTTGCAGTCAAAGATGGAGAAGCTCTATACAGTGAGAAAAAACAAGACCAAGAGTTGATTGTGGCTCAGATCATGAACTCCTTATTGCCAAATCAGACTTAAAGAAAGTAGGGAAAACCATTAGACCATTCAGGTATGACCTAAATCAAATCTCTTATGATCATACGTGGAAGTGAGAAATAGATTTAAGGGATTAGATCTGATAGATAGACTGTCTGATGAACTATGGACAGAGATTCAGGACATTGTAGAGGAGACAGAGATCAGAACCATCCCCAAGAAAAATAAATGCAAAAACACAAAATGGCTGTCTAAGGAGGCCTTACAAATAGCTGTGAAAAGAAGAGAAGTGGAAAGCAAAGGAGAAAAGGAAAGACATACCCATTTGAATGCAGAGTTCCAAAGGATGGCAAGGAGAAATAAGGAAGCCTTCCTCAGTAATCAGTGTAAAGAACTAGGGGAAAACAATAGAATGGGAAAGAATAGAGATCTCTTTAAAAAATGAGAGATACCAAGAGAATATTTCATGCAAAGATGGGCTCAATAAAGGATAGAAATGGTATGGACATAACAGAAGCAGAAGATATTAAGAAGAGGTGGCACAATACACGGAACTGTACAAAAAAGATCTTCAAGACCCAGATAATTACAATGGTGTGATCACTCACCTAGAGCCAGACAACCTGGAATGTGAAGTCTAGTGGGTCTTAGGAAGCATCACTACGAACAAAGCTAGTGGATGTGATGAGATTCCAGTTGAGCTATTTCAAATCCTGAAAGATGATGCTGTGAAAGTGCCACACTCAACATGCCAGCAAATTTGGAAAAATCAGCAGTGGCCACAGGACTGGAAAAGGTCAGTTTTCATTCCAATCCCAAAGAAAGGCAATGCCAAAGAATGCTCAAACTACCACACAATTGCATTCACTTCACACGCTAGCAAAGCAATGATCAAAATTCTCCAACCAGGCTTCATCAATACATAAACTGTGAAGTTCCAGATGTTCAAGCTGGATTTAGAAAAGGCAGAGGAACCAGAGATCAAATTGCCAACATCCGCTGGATCATGGAAAAAGCAAGAGAGTTCCAGAAAAACATCCACTTCTGCTTTAAGACTACACCAAAGCCTTTGACTGTGTGGATCACAATAAACTGTGGGAAATTCCGAAAGAGATGGGAATACCAGACACCTGACCTGCCTCTTGAGAAACCTGTATGCAGGTCAGGAAGCAACAGTTAGAACTGGACATGGAATCTAATCTATTCTTATATTTCTAAATAAATAAGTTTTTCCTCACCGACGCCATACCCCCTTCGAATCACCCTGGATCCACCGGGGCTGGACCCCAGCACCCAGTTTGTTAATAAAGTGATATAATTCATATAATTCATTATTGTATCCTCATAGAATATTGATTTTTCATATTAAGATTTCAAAGAGAAAAAAAAATAGTGACACAAAATGTTTAAGGACCATTGTGCCCCATGGATGGAGTAAGGAGGTTCCCATTGATCCTAACTACCCTATATGAAAACTGATTCATAAAAAGGGATAGGCTAGAAGCTGTAGAGGAATAATGTTCTGTAAAGTCTGCCTCTGACTGAGGCTGTATGGTCAGTAATATTTTTAAATAGTCATTCTCAACCTTGATAGCCAGTCGAAATTATTCCCTGGGAAGCTTTAAAAAATACTGCTATCAAGGTGTCCATCCCAGAAAATCTCATTTATGTGACTTGGTGGACAGACTAAATGCTGGAGCTTTTTCAAGGTCTCTGGTTGATTCTAATGTGTAGGCGAGGCCAATAACTAATATTTAAAGGGTTTATAATGTCGACTGAGATAAAAAAGCACAATGAAAGCTGTTTCAGTTTTATTGGGGGATAAAACTGAGAACTCTAGCCTAGGAAACAGCTGCTTAGGTAGCTTTAAAGAACTTCTTGGGAGATATAGGGGAAAGGTGAGTATATATGTGATTTTGAAGAAGGGAGTACTAGCAAATGAACATATATCTTAGTAGAAGGTTACTACTAGTCTTAAGCCACTGGTATCTTAGTAATGATTTTGGTACTGTTTTATAATATGTATGAAACGATGTAAGAAATTGAACTCATAAAATTTTCTCCTGTAAGCATCTAACTATCTGAGGGCCTGTCCTGCCCGTTTTCCCAGAGGACAGAGTGCCCCATTCCTGATCTCCACCCTGAATGCCTTCAGGGTGTGTTGAAGGTCAACAGTTGCAGTAGCAAGAGACCTAATCTTTGCAGAACCAGATGGTCAGCAGCATTCTTTAGTTGGCAGTAATTATCAGTTTCAGTGAGGCCACCCCACATGCCACAGTTTACATTTGTACTAAAATCTTTGTTGAAGCAGATTGTTGACCTTATGGGCGCATGCTCAGTTGCTCAGTTGAGTCTTACTCTTTGTGACCCTATGGACTATATCCTGCCTGGCTCCTCTATTCATGGGATTTCCCAGGCAAGAATACTGGAGTGGGTTGCCATTTCCTTCTCCAGGGCATCTTCCCAACCCAGAGGATCGAACCTGTGTCTTCTGCATTGACAGTCAGATTCTTTACCATTGAGTCACCTGGGAAGCTCCTTGATCTAATAATAATGATCACAAAACATAACATAATGAATAAAATGTATTGAGATTTCCAGTGTGTTAGTAACACAGTGCTACAGCCTTTACTTGCTCTATCTTGTATCCTCTCAGGAGCTCCATGAGGTAATAATTATCTACATGTTACTGATTTTTAAAAATATGAGACTTGCAGAGATTAAATGACCTACAAAAGGTCACCCAACTAACAAATGGTTGTCCTGGGCTTTAAACCAAGGTATATTCATTCTGGCTCTTCAGTTCAGATCAGAAAATATTATCTGGTCTGAAATCATGCACAAAATAAGACATTATGAGACAGTGCTTCATAGTGGGGAATGCTGATAAGTAAAATGGAACACTCAACTTTCTGAAAAGAAGCTAATTTGTTTCTCAAGAAATCTTGTGCTTGAGCAAGTCCTATTACCCATCAACTAACACCCAGAAGGCTCACTGGAGCATGTGTGTCTCCTTGAGTACTGATTTAGAATGTGACCGTGATAAATAATCAGCATTGACTACATGGCAGCAAATATTAATCAATGCCTTCCATAATGCCTCCTAAAAGACTTTGTCACTAGTTTTCTAAGTACCTAGATTTTGGAAAGGGAGGACTAATCAATATTACAAAAGACAATGCAACCAATATGTCTTTGTCTTAATGTAACAGCTAAGCAGATATGCATTAAATCTTACCTGATGATCTAAAAAATAATGTCATTCCATTTGATAGGGCATGTTCTGGAGAAATAAGAACAGATTCAGTTTGGTCCGTGTTACTGTCCATTTTTAATGCCTTGTTCTTTTGCTGTCTGTTCTCTCTGCTTCCCCTATACCTATTGATTTTCTTTGAAAGTTCTACTTTTACTTCAATAGCATCTTAAATTCTTTTACCTCTCTGTATCTTAGCTTTATTCCAAAAAAGAATGTTATATGTTTGGGACACACTTTTTTCCTTATTAGCCAGCAGTGTATATAAACTTGGACTTAAGGTTATTCTTTATTCTGAAAACTGTATCATCACCTTCAACCACTATTACAAGGTTGGGACAAAAGTGAGTTTATCCATTTAATGGCCAGTGATTCCAGAGAGAAGAAAATAAGGGGATATTCTCCTTTCTGCCTGTGATCTTTGTGTAATACTAGAACAGCAGGGTCAGTTATTCTGGCAGGAGTCTAAGAGTAGGTATAATAAATCTTGAAAGAAAATCCCCTATTATGAGGCTAAAGCCCTGGATTTCAGAGTGTTCTGGTTGCGTAAGATACAGGTTATGACCATCTAACTATAGATCAGACAGGCTACGGATGATGAACTGGATAGATGTACGTGACTGTAAGAGTGGTCTGGTTGGCCTGGTCCTTAGAGATAAGAATGGAGAAACTCAGCAAGTCAATGGCATGTTGTTATTCCTAATCAGCTGACCTTTAACTGTCAAGACGGTCAGAAAAGCAAACATTATCTCACTATCAGGGGATCTTTTGAACAGATCTATGGATTTGTGACTTTGCAAAATCCTTAAATAATATATAGAGAAAAATGGATTCAAGATGCCTTCTTATCTAAACCTTCAAAGAGGGACTCAAGTCCTAGATGGTAGTTGGGCATGTGAATCAGACTGTTAAAGGTAAGTTTGTTTATTTTCAGAAGCAGTTTGTGACAGTATGAAGAACATGATTCAGTAGGTCTACAGGTTTCATCAGCTGGGGGAGCCCAGTCAAGACATTTAATGTCTTCAAACTCTAGTCATCTGAGTTGAGGGACTCCTCACAATTAGTAGATTGTCTTATGAACGAACAGAGGAAAAAATGTATATACAACAAGCTGTGATTTTTCATTGATAACTGATGGAACTCATGCTTTAATCATTTGTCTATGAAAACTGATATCAGTCCTGTCACAAGAGAATATTAACTTAGTCAGCTCATCCAAGGCTTCAGTCTGTGAATGCAAAAGACCAAGTATTCAATGCAAGTTCTTCACCTCTTATAAATAGGTGTTCAACTTTCTTCTGGGTTCTTTGAGAAATACTAGTTATATAGTAGTTAAAACTGCCTTAGGAGGAAGGAAGTCCTGGGTTTAATAACTCTGACTTTAACTTATTTGGTATCTGTGAGTCCATCTCTGAATTTGCAGGACCCTCTGACTCTACTCATCAAGTTAAGATGTCAAGGTAGGTTACCTCCATGGCTCCTTTCTGCTTCATAGGTTGAATCTAAACTAAAACACTTTCAGATAAAACGCTTGCAGGGCAACACCAAATATTTAGCACATCTTATCACTCCAGTCTTCCACAAACATTTGAATAAAATGCCAGGACAATCCGTTAGAATATTTTGACAGAGGTCCCCTTCAATTCTGTGTTAGACACAATGATAGCTTCATTTAACTTATAGGTTAACAAGTTGCTTTGTTTCCTAGAAATTCAAATAAGAAGCAGCATTCACAAAATATTTGGAGGAGAATATAAATATTTATAATCAATGTTGTAGGCTGTTTTTGCCTTAAAATATACAGGCAGTCATTCATTCAGGAAGCTTATTGCTTTGAGGCATATTAATTTATTGCTTTCGTGCCCAGTTCCATGTGGATACAAAATGCTCTGCATGAACTGGTAGTTTTAAATTACAACATTAGTCAGGCAAATGATATACATTTTTCACTTCACCTTCTCTGGCTCTAACATTAGCCACATAAAGGGAATGGTAATGTCTACCTCATATATTTCCTAAAGTATAGGCAATTTTTATTTATGGGATTTTCACTAGTAATGTGTACCAAATGGGGAGATTTTCATATAAACATCTTCCTAGGGGCCTTTGTATCACATGTGGCCAAAACATTTCAGTTTTAAATCAAAATATCAACCCAAGAGAAAAGGGGTTCAGTTTCTTTGACTATTTTCATGGGCTAGATTCAGTGTTCTCCAAGTGTGATCCCAGCATTAGAAATACTGGGCATAGTTATTAAAAATTCAGATTTCTAGGCTTTTTCCAAGATTCAAAATCAGAATATCTGAGAGTGAAGACTAGTATTTCATTCAATAGTAGAATGAAAATGGCATTTTAAGCAACTCCCAGGTAGCTCACAGAACAGTGTCATTGCTGAGAGAGCAGGGGTAAGAAATAAAAATTGTGAGTGGATTGAGTAAGTGAGTGCAAAAGCACAATTAAAGAAAAAGAAAAACCAGGGAACCTCTGGCTGGTTTTGTGGCAACTTCCATGAGCCTTAGTAAATCTCACTCTTCTCTCTAAGATGAGCAGGGAGGTCTAGAGATACAGTGTTTTCTGCATATTAAATGCTACATGAGTGGCTCTCAGGTATTTTTCCAGCATGTTCTAGCTGCTCATCACCTAAATTGTTGCTACTCCCATGTGAAAAGGCTGTTACTCTTATTCCTCTCATTTAATTGGTGAGAGGTCAGTGAATGAGAAAAGTAAAGTGACTTACTAAAACCTGCAGCTTTAGTATCAGAACATAAACCAAACCACTGTTCCATGACTCTGAATCTCATTTTTCAGAATTCAGCCACACTTTGGGATTCAATATAAGGCTTATGCTTGTGGGGCATCACATATTCAAACTGTATTGCAGAATTTTAATTTTTTTTTTAACACTCCCCTCCACCTGTGTGTCTGTGTGTGCATCCACGTGCACACACACATACACACACAACTGAAGATTTAAGATTTCAAATTATGTTGGTGGATATGTATTGAGAAAGAAGGTTGGTCCTGAGAACCTGGTGCAGCAGCCCAAGTCCAAATAGAATAACATAATATAATAGGGTATTCAGAAGGAAGTTAGAAATTACATGCTTAGGCACAAAGGCAGTATGATTCTCTAGAAGTTATCTTTATGAGAATTTGGCAGAAATGATAAACCCACAGAGGGATAATGTCTCATGACTCTGTGCTCACTCACTGAATCTTTTTTAAAATTTTATTTATTTTTGGCTGCACTGGGTCTTTGTTGCTGCACACACGCTACTCTCTGGTGGTGGTAAACTGGTTTCTTATTGCAGTGGCTCCTTGTTGTAGAGCACAGGCTCTAGAGCGCTTGGGCTTCAGTAGTTGTGGTATACAGGCCCATTTGCTCCGTGGCATGTGGAATCTTCTCCGATTAGGAATGGGACCTGTCTCCTGCTTTGACAGGCAGATTCTTAACCACTGGATAACCAGGCAAGTCCTGTGTCCTGTGCTCATTCTTGATTGAAAAAAATGAAAATAGGCATTTTGATCTTTAGGTTGTAAGTGATAGAAACTCCAGTCAAAGAGACTGAAATAAAAAGGAAGATTTATTGATTCACATCACTTAAATGCCCCAGATTAATTGGCTTCAGATATGGCAGATTCCAGGAGCTCACAAAATAGAATCAGAAAACTGTTTATCTCTTGGTGCTAGTTGCCTTTGCTTTACTTCTAGATAGGCTCTTCCTGTGACATGAAAAAAAGGCAAGACAGCAAGTTGGACTGATACCCTCCCACTGGTTGAATTAAAGGAAAAGAGAAATTTCTCATTCTCATCATCTGTAGGAAAACCCCCAGGCTTACTTTGCCAGGATGGTGGAAATATGCAGATTAAGCAGGTTTAGATCAAGGTCCACCTCTTGGCCAGAGAGCAGGGACTGAGAAAAGAAGTGGAGGGGTGGCTGAGGACAGATGACTCTGGCTGGGCACAGCAGCCTCTAGCATGGAGTCGGTGATTGATCAATATTAGCTATATCATTGCCTTTTTAAAATATTATCATCAGTATTATTCTAACACAGTAACTGGTGCTACTACAACTGTTAACTTTTCCAATCTACTCACCTCTTTCTTATGGAAATGAGTTGTTTTATAAATAAAAGAATGGAAAAGAAAAGGTCTGGGTGTTGGTTTATAAACGATGACTACATGTGGACTGACCATAATGACATCCACCAGCTAGATGGGTGTTTATTAGATTTAAATTCAAGTTTGCTTTTTAAAACTTACTGTCTTTTTAGACAGGCCTGAAGGTTGACTTGAATTTACTTTGTGATTTATTTGTTATCCACCTCCTTCAAACCCATGAAGTGGTTTCTAAATATATTTTTGATCAGATAAACCTTCTAAATGAAAAGTGTATTATGTATGCCAGGGCAGTAGAGAAAGGAGAGAAAATTTAAATGCTTAAATAGCACCTATGTTTCTGAAATGTTCTTATGTCACCGCCAATGCAACACAAATGTGGTATTATTTCTCCTCTTTTCAGATGAGGCAATCTCAGTATTAAATGACTTACCTTAGTTTATTCATTCAACCACCAAGATTGAGCTTATCCTGAGTGGCAGGCAATAAACTAGGGCTGCTACTGGGACTTGCTCCATACATTCATCCTTGCTAAACCATGGAAAGTGAGTGAGTGCTGTGTGCTCAGTCATGTCCAGCTCTTTGGGACACCATGGTCTGTAGAACAACAGACTCCTCTGTCTATGGGCTTATCCAGGCAAGAATACTGGAGGGGTGGCCATTTCCTTCTCCAAGGGGTCTCTCCAGTCAAGGGATTGAACCCACATTCCTGTACTGACAGGTGGTTTCTTTACTACTGAGTCAAAATCATGGAAAACCTAAGGTTAAATTGTGTGTATCCTAATACTCAGACCTCTGTTCCTGTTCCCAGTCACAATGCCATAAAGAAGATTAGTTTATTCATTCAACCACCAAGATTGAGCTTATCCTGAGTGGCAGGCAATAAACTAGGGCTGCTACTGGGACTTGCTCCATACATTCATCCTTGCTAAACCATGGAAAGTGAGTGAGTGCTGTGTGCTCAGTCATGTCCAGCTCTTTGGGACACCATGGTCTGTAGAACAACAGACTCCTCTGTCTATGGGCTTATCCAGGCAAGAATACTGGAGGGGTGGCCATTTCCTTCTCCAAGGGGTCTCTCCAGTCAAGGGATTGAACCCACATTCCTGTACTGACAGGTGGTTTCTTTACTACTGAGTCAAAATCATGGAAAACCTAAGGTTAAATTGTGTGTATCCTAATACTCAGACCTCTGTTCCTGTTCCCAGTCACAATGCCATAAAGAAGAAAAATGGAGACTGTTACGTGTTAACAAAAATCACTGCATTCCTCCCTAGGAAATTTAGCTCTGTTTATAGCACTCTGATGGAGAAGGCAATGGCACCCCACTCCAGTACTCTTGCCTGGAAAATCCCATAGACAGAGGAGCCTGGAAGGCTGCAGTCCATGGGGTTGCTGAGGGTCAGACACAACTGAGTGACTTCACTTTCACTTTTCACCTTCATGCATTGGAGAAGGAAATGGCAACCCACTCCAGTGTTCTTGCCTGGAGAATCCCAGGGACGGGGGAACCTGGTAGGCTGCCGTCTGTGGGTTTGCACAGAATCGGACACGACTGAAGTGACTTAGCAGATAGCACTCTGAAGTTCTCTCATAGATACAGTTCCTATCATAATCTCCTTAAATTAGTGTCAGATGATTTGTTTGTTTATCAGAGAACTAATTAGGATATTAGACAATAAAGATATTTTTGTTAAGTAATGTATCATCTGAGAGCCACATGGAAAACCTATCAGATAATGTGTCCAGCAGGAGCTGGGTAGGAAGCGGGGGAGCTACAAGCTCTTGTTACTGACAGTAGCTGTTCTAGTGACCATCATCAGTTGTTGAAAATGTATCTACGAAATAAGCACATGCTACAAAGGAGGGTTGGGATTGTCTCATATCCCTAATGTGGGAAATGATTTATAAAATGTGAATGTTGCTCTCATGTTCTCTTATACTTGGAATATTAATATCTAAAGCTATGTACTTGGCTCTGTGATAAGTATTATCCATGGCTTAGTTTATTTATCCCCATGGTAATCCTATGTACTAGATGTTGTGTTCATCCTATGAGCTGAGCGCCACTTTGCAGATGAGGAAATTAACGCACAGAGAAAGTGATTAGTTCACCCAAGGGCTCATTTGTTAAGTATGTGGTGGAGATGGGGAGCAAATCAAGGCAGTTTATATCTATACCCTGAGCTCATGAACCATCCAGCAGCCTGCCCCCCTACCTGAAGAAGAAATGAGATGTTTCTGCTATCATGTCATTTCCTGCAGATTTGAATGTGAATGAAGGGGCAGAATTTGTCACCCCCAAATAAGCCTCTTTGACATAAGAATTATTTTAGACTGATTATTTTTAAGAGATGGCTGACATAGGCAAAGCTCTAAAAACTTGAGTGAAACTTACCCTTTTGTAAGAGACATTTAAATTTATGAGAGAAATCTCCGTTTGTAAGGGTGTTTCCCTCTGTACCAGGAAGAGAAGGATGACTAAATTTCTAAAAACTCTTGTCAATGGAGAATATGAAGACTTAAATCTGTGTAACAACCTAAACTTTTTTTATTTTGTTTATCCTGTCAACCTTTTATAGCTGATGCCACCATCAGCCCTACAACTTCTTTTGTCTTTAGCTAGAGGTGCAATTTAAGGTGATGACTTGGGTGTTTGAGGGGAACTACTCAGGTTTTTTGGGTACTCCGTGTCTACAGGAGGTATATATTAAACTTCTGCTTGTTTTTCTCTGGTTAATTTGTGTCTTTATTATAGAGGCATCTCAATCAAGAATCTAGAAAGGTAGAGAGCGAATTATTTTTCCTTCTCCACAGTCACATTCAGTATTTTAAGTGTTCTTCTAATGTGTTAAAATGTCTCACATTAACAAAGGAGGTAAAAGGTGGAGTGTTAAATTTTTTAAATAGAGTCAGAATTTAGAAGAAACATTCATGACTATGGTGATGATATCTTAAACAGTCTGTGTTTTCTGGGCTGTTGTAGAAACTTTGGTCTAGGTTTAATTTAAGAAGAAGCTGTGTAATTTCACTAAGCTACTCAAACATCTTATTATTTATTCAGCAACTATTTGAAGGGCATCTTCTATATAATCTGTAAGTCACAATTGTGATGGAGTGTAATGATTCGTAAGTTCAACAGGTACTCTTAAGAAACCCAAAGTCAATGAGAGAGTGATGAGGGCTGTGTCTGTACCTCTTAAAAATACACACATATACACAGGGGAGTAGGTGTATAACCTCCCTGGGAAGATCAGAAGAGTCATATTTGCCATTCCTTGAAATCTGAATAGAAAAACCCATTATTTAGTGAGAGAGAAGTTAATACAGAGGTGGGAAGGTGTCAGTTCTTTTGCTTTTTTTTCTGTAAGATGTGTCGACCTACAAAATATTCACAGTCTGAAAGTTGAGAGTTATGTTTTATTCGGTGGGAAGTTTTAGGGCTTCAAGTCCAGGAGGCAGCATTTCAAGTAATCATGAGAGAACTGCTCTGAGGAGGCAAGGGGAGGAGTCAGTTTATATAGAAGTTTGCAACAAAGGGCAGGTAGTATAAACATCAAAAGTATCTTTGTGATTTAAAACCAGATATCTCAAGTTAAAGAATTTAGTGCTTTAGTATGTATGGGAAGATGCAAGAGTCAGAGTTTATAGAAATGATTCCTTTCATATGTGCCTCAGTTAACTGGGGGTTAATATCCTGTGTTTTTCCATTTAGAGCTCCCTTGGGGCTCACTGTGGTGAGCTGCTGTGATCTGATGGCTGCTGGATTGCAGGTATTCTTCCTGAGTGCTGCAATCACTGATGACTGTGAGATCCTTGTTTACTGATATTGCAGGAAATATTTCATTTCTTAATAGTATTATCAGGAGTTGATTGACAGGTAACCACAGGCTTCACCTCTGATCAGAGAAAATGAGGATAGTCTCAGAAAGATAAAGCAAGAGACATAGACAATAGATTATTATCTCCTTTTTTTCCTTTTTGGTGTCCTTAAACCAGATGACCCAGAACTAGAGACAAAGGTAAAATTAAGGCTAGGAGTTTGGGGTGTCTATTAATAGCCCATTCTTGAAAGCTTTTGTTGTGTGAAATTTAGTTCCCACCTTGTGGCAGACAAAATGTACTAAAAATAAAGGTATATGCATGTAATAGAAAGTACTGGGTGGGAATTCATTTATCTTGTTCTTTCCATGACTAAGTGTAAATGTGTTTGTTGTTGCTGCTATTGCTTTTGATCCAGAAGTGTACATTGTCATTTAAGTATTCATTCCTTAGATAACAAAAAATATAGGCTGAAAGGAACTCAAGGTGAACACAGGGTATTTGAATGTCAGAGTCGGGGAGGAAAGTACATTAGTTGAGAGGAACCATGACCTGTGTGTCAAGTGATGCTATTTGCTGCTGGCCATTTGCTTCTTTCCTGGTTTCTTGCCTTGGTGAAGGGCCTTTAGATATGATGAAGATGGCAAGGAAACATACCAGTCATTATGTCTTTTTCATTATTTTGTCCCTGACCCCTGATATTCTCTAGAATTTTACAAAGCTCTTTTGTCTAGGCTCTTATAAATTCATTACTGTTCTAAAGAACAGCTCAAATGATAACTGATTCATGTAGCTGGAGTCGTTAAGTCACTACTTTTCTCATTCCCTATTCTCTTATCTTACACACACACACACACACACACACACACACACACACTTGTTTTTCAGTTGCTAAGTTGTGTATGACTTTTGTGATCCCATGGACTATGGCATGCCAGGCTTCTCTGTCCTCCACTATCTCCTGCAGTTTGTTCAAATTCATGTCCGTTGAGTCAGTGATACTATCTAACCATCTCATTCTCTGCCTCTCCTTTCTCCTTTTGTCTTCAATCTTTCCCAGAATCAGAGTCTTTTCCAGTGAGTCAGCTCTTCACATGAGGTGGCCAAAAGACTGTAGCTTCAGCTTTTTAGAAACAGTCCTCCCAGTGAACATTCAGGGTATATAAACACACACACACATACACACAGAAAGAAACATGTGTCCTCTAATCTGAGAATAAGATGTACCAAGTAATCCTGTCAATATTCTCCTCTCAACTTAATAAATGATCTTGAACAAATCAATTCAGTATTGGCTTTTCTTGATAAAGTCCATATTCTTTAACATGGTGCATTAAGTTCTGTATAGTCTGGCCCACTCAGCCATACAGAATTGCACATGGTAGCTAGCACGTTCTCTCACGTGCTGCCATGGTTTTTGAACATGATATGTGGGATGTGGGGCCTAGTTGCTATTTTGTTCTTGTTTTAACCTCAAACACTTTTGCTCATCTGCCTCATTAGCTCCTCTTTGCCTTTATAGGGAACTTGGATATCACAAGTTCTTTGGTTGGATCCTCAACTTGTGGTTGTAGACTATCAGCATTCTGGATTAAATTAGAAAACATAGAGGCTGGTCTCTTGGGAGACGTTATTGATGTTAAAAAGCATGAGAGGATAGGTAATACAATACCCCATGCCTGGTCCAAAGAAGACATTAATAAAGTGGCTATAAATAACCTCTTGCCCATTATTCTTATGTCATGCCCTTTATTCTTTCATTACCATGACAACTTGCCTCGCAGGAGAGGTAGCTAGCTGATCTTTAACAAAAGAGACAGAAGGGGTAGACTAGAGTAATTGCCTTTTCCTGTTATTTTTGACTGCTCATGAAATCATACCCTGCAATCTCAGTATTATTTTAACTCTCTGCCACTGTCAGTTGCACCAAAATCCTACAAAGTTTTTACAGTTAAGGGAGGTTTTATTATCTTTGTCTGAAGCCATTGAGATTTGGTATCATTGCAATGCAATCTAGGTAATCTACCATGGACTAATTTAAGGCAAAAGCCCAAGGGGTGAGATGAGGCTTCTTTGGTGGCTCAGATGGTAAAGAATCTGCCTGCAATACTGGAGACCTGAGTCAGATCCCTGGGTCAGATAGATCCCCTGGAGAAGGGAATGGTTACCCACTCCAGTATTCTTGCCCAGAGAATCCCATGGACAGAGGATCCTGGCAGACTACAGTCCATGGGGTCTCAAAGAGTCAGACAGAATTGAGCTAGTAATACTAAGGGCTGAGATTCTTACATTTGTACTTTTAAAAACTCATAGCCAGTTTACAGAGGAGACAGTTGAGTTCCTCAGAAGCAGAAGCAACTTACGTACAGACAAATTTCCACCTTGTTGTGGCAGAGAGTGAAGGAAAATTTTACTTTCCTAATTTGAAACTCATCGTCCACACCCATATTTGACACTGAAACACAGAAGTCCTAATGAACAGAGCAGCTTTTCTTCTTCCCATCAGAGAGACTGACAAGATGATGTTTAAAGGACACAAACTCAACAGCTTCTTAAGATAGGTGGGGAAGGATTTGGAAATAGCAGCAGATCTTAATCTGGGTCACATATTAGAATCATTTTGAAGGTTAAAATAAAATACCGTCTCCCTGGCCTACATTACCAAGGATCAACTTATTTGGTCAAGGGTGTGGCATGTTTCACAAATACTATGAGTCCTCCATGGATCATATAGTAAATTATTTAACTTCCCTGTGCCCTGGTTTCATTTGTAAAATAGTGATTATAACAATGTATCTTATTCGGCCATGGTGAGAAATGAATGAAATATTCCAAATAAAGTTCTAGAGGAGTGCTTAAAGCAGAAAAAGTATCCAATGAATGTTATATACTGTTATTCACACAATTTTTAAATATAAATTTATTTTAATTGGAGGCTAATTACTTTACAATTTGTATTGGTTTACCATACATTGACATGAATCCACCATGGGTGTACATGTGTTCCCCATCCTGAACCCCCCTCCCACCTCCCTCCCTATCCCTTCCTTCTGGGTTATCCCAGTGCACCAGCCCCGAGCATCCTGTATCATGCATGAACCTGGACTGGCAATTTGTTTCACATATGATAATATACATGTTTCAATGCCATTCTCCCAAATCTTCCCACCCTTGCCCTCTCCCAGAGTCCAAAACACTGTTCTATACATCTGTGTCTCTTTTGCTGTCTCACATAAAGGGTTATCATTACCATCTTTCTAAATTCCATATATATGCATTAGTATACTATATTGGTGTTTTTCTTTCTGACTTACTTTGCTCTATAATAAACTCCAGTTTCATCTACCTCATTAGAACTGATTCAAATGTATTCTTTTTAATGGCTGAGTAATATTCTATTGTGTATATGTACCACAGCTTTCTTATCCATTTGTCTGCTGATGCACATCTAGATAGCTTCCATATCCTGGCTATTATAAACAGTGCTGCAATGAACATTGGGGTACACGTGTCTCTTTCAATTCTGGTTTCCTCGGTGTGTATGCCCAGCAGTGGGATTGCTGGGTCATATAGCCGTTCTATTTCCAGTTTTTTAAGGAATCTCCACACTGTTCTCCATAGTGGCTGTACTAGTTTGCATTCCCACCAACAGTGTAAGAGGGTTCCCTTTTCTTCCCACCCTCTCCAGCATTTATTGCTTGTAGACTTTTGGATAGCAGCCATTCTGACTGGTGTGAAATGGTACCTCATTGTGGTTTTGATTTGCATTTCTCTGATAATGAGTGAGGTTGAGCATCTTTTCATGTGTTTGTTAGCCATCTGCATGTCTTCTTTGGAGAAATGTCTGTTTAGTTCTTTGGCCCATTTTTTGATTGGGTCATATATTTTTCTGGAGTTGAGCTGCAGGAGTTGTTCCATTGTGTATATGTACCACAGCTTTCTTATCCATTTGTCTGCTGATGCACATCTAGATAGCTTCCATATCCTGGCTATTATAAACAGTGCTGCAATGAACATTGGGGTACACGTGTCTCTTTCAATTCTGGTTTCCTCGGTGTGTATGCCCA
The DNA here is from genome assembly GCA_006408695.1 of Aepyceros melampus. Taxonomy (NCBI): domain Eukaryota; kingdom Metazoa; phylum Chordata; class Mammalia; order Artiodactyla; family Bovidae; genus Aepyceros; species Aepyceros melampus. The sequence continues at coordinate 546,390 of SJXQ01005372.1, read as the reverse complement.
GCAGTGGGATTGCTGGGTCATATAGCCGTTCTATTTCCAGTTTTTTAAGGAATCTCCACACTGTTCTCCATAGTGGCTGTACTAGTTTGCATTCCCACCAACAGTGTAAGAGGGTTCCCTTTTCTTCCCACCCTCTCCAGCATTTATTGCTTGTAGACTTTTGGATAGCAGCCATTCTGACTGGTGTGAAATGGTACCTCATTGTGGTTTTGATTTGCATTTCTCTGATAATGAGTGAGGTTGAGCATCTTTTCATGTGTTTGTTAGCCATCTGCATGTCTTCTTTGGAGAAATGTCTGTTTAGTTCTTTGGCCCATTTTTTGATTGGGTCATATATTTTTCTGGAGTTGAGCTGCAGGAGTTGCTTGTATATTTTTGAGATTAATTCTTTGTCAGTTGCTTTGTTTGTTATTATTTTCTCCGATTCTGAAGGCTGTCTTTTCACCTTGCTTATAGTTTCCTTTGTTGTGCAGAAGCTTTTAATTTTAATTAGGTCCCCACACAATTGTTAATATATATTTTCCAATCTTCCATTTGTTGAAATAATCCTTTAGGGAGGGGTTAAGTATTTTAGGTTCAGTACATGCTTCAGTTTGGATTTAGTTCATCAATCAGAATGAACATTAAAGTTTTTTAGAGCAGAACCTTGGCTTATTCACCACTGTATTTCCAGAGCCTGGCCCATTTCAGACGCTGGGGATGCTCAGTAAATATACACCAGGCAGGCAAATGAGCCAACAAAATGAGGCATATCTACCGTCACTGAACAGTTGTTTAAAATAATACCTGTATAGAACCATAATCTGGGAAAAAGAAATGAATTTAATAGGGAGAACTGAAACCATGTACAGTTGAAATGCACAGTTAAAGCTGCATTCTAGCACCTTCCTGGAGACTGTTTTCAAAGATCAGAACTGTTTTGCATTTCATGAGTGTGGGAAGAAATATGTGTTGCCATAGTAGAAAAGATGGTGGTACAAGTGTTTGTTAGAATAAATAAACTCAGAGAAAAAAGGATGGTCTACTTTGGAATTAAAGCAAAATTTTAAAAGTGATCAATAAATATTTTACTTAAAAAAGTTGAGAAATGAAACATATAGGAAATGTAGAAATGCCTATACTGCCTGAAAGGATTTTAAGAACTTGAATCTTGCATGCTCTATGAGTTCATAATTTTGAGTCAGTTAGTCAAAAGCCTGCTAAACAAGAACAAAGAACTTATTTGATCTATTTAAAGAAAAAGGAAAACAGAGTTTTTGACTCACCAATGGGGATAAAAGATAGATTTGGAAAATGGCATAGAAAAAAAAATCTAAAATGTATGTGAAATACTCTTTTCTGCTTCAAAGTTGTTACGAAGATCAAGTGGGCAGTGCAAATAATAGAGAAAAATTGCATTGATGAGATGTTATGTATGCCTAGATTTCTTTGGCAGCTGAAGCAACTATGGTGATGGCTTTAGGTAGTATGAAAACATGACACAGAATCCCCTGATATTTCTTTTTGTGATGGAGAAGACAGAAGGTAAGATGGTCCTACTTACTCCAAATGTCAATCCATATGAAAACTGGAATTACAAAAAAAATGGGGGGGGAGGGGAAAGGGAATTTAAAAATTAGAAAAATCAATGAGGACTAAAATTGTAAAACTATTGTATATGTTATTGTAATGAAAGCAATCAGTCATTAATAGTTAAACACTCAGTTTCATTCAAGCTTACATCCAGCAAGCAAAATGAAAGTGAAAGTGAAGTTGCTCAGTCGTATCCGACTCTTTGCAACCCCATGAACTGTAGCCTACCAGGCTCCTCCATCTATGGGATTTTCCAGGCAAGAATACTGGAGTGGGTTGCCATTTCCTTCTCCAGGGGATCTTCCCAACCCAGAGATTGAACCCGGTCTCCCGCATTGTAGGCAGATGCTTTACTGCCTGAGCCACCAGGGAGGTCCAGCAAGCAGAATAGTTGTTTCAATTTAAGGAGGACTGTCTGGTTTATATGTCTATGATCAATCCTCCTTTTCTGTTTATTAGTTCAGCTGTTGCATATTTCTTAAACTAACATACACACACGTGCATTATAAGAAGATATACTGATAGGTATAGATTTATATCTCTATCCTTTATTTTTATTTTCTCTGACTAAAGAACTTTTGAAAAATCCAAAGCAGTTTTCTAGTGACCCGGGGTCTTGTGAATGAGCCCATGAGCTTTAAATTAAATCTCACTGAACAAAGCTCAACTTTTTTCTGTTGCTGAAGCCAATTTGGTTAGTTCTTTCTGAGGATATTCATCTGACTGCTTTCATGTGGTGTGACGTTTGCTGTTTGGCTGAAGAGGAGAAGAGCCAAATGTATGAATTATGGGGACAATCTAGACACAGATCTTGAAATTCAAGTCTTAGAAAAGAAAAAGAAGCCAGTCATTGAATCCATTGAATCTATGGATTCAAATATAACAGATAATTTTACTATGGAACACTTGAGGAGCAAAACACTCCAAGTATTTGTTGTTTTTAGTCAAATCTAATTTAGCTCTGAATACCTAATTCTTAAAAATGGCACAAAATTTAGTAACAGATTTCTCTTTTAAATGTCAATCAACTGAAGTTTATTTTTAGGCCACTGTAATATTGTCCCACAATATCCAAGTATTCATTTTTCTCAACAAAATGAGAGAGGAATAAAACTTAGTTATAATAATAAAGTATTGTAATATAATAAGTAACAACATAGTGATTAAGAGCTCAGAATTGGATGTCTGAATCTCAAACTTAACCTTAGTTAAGTAGCATTGTGATCCTGAAAAGATTTTGAACATTCTTAGGACTCAGCTTCTTCTCTTTATGAATAATATAAAACAGAAATTTGATGGTATGTGGTAATTTCTTACAACATATCCAATATCATTTCAACTTTACTTGACCTCCATCTGACAGTATTATCACAAATTCAAATAGATCTATTTCCATATATTATTGTCTTTAGCAATTACAAAGAGAACAAATGCCTTTGTGGTATCTCTATTCAGTCAAATAGAATGAAAAGTAGAAGAGGTTTTCTACTGCTCATGCTTTATTGGGAAGGTCCTAACCTAGGACAATGCGAGTAAGATAAAAGAGAAAGGAAACAGAGAATGGGAACAATACCGGGGGCTATGTTATCTGCTGACCACTGCATTGTAACAGACCATGAAAAAATAATAATGGAGGTCACTGTTAATCACAAAGTCACAGCCTCATGATATGCCTTGGAAGAAGCGATTAGGAAAGAGATTACGCCTAGGAGCAGTCCATTGGAGGTGGTGTGGAGATAAAAAGTTATCTGCCCTTTCCTCGCATATTTCTTGTCTTATGTGGGTCAGACTTTTTCACTGTAGGAAGGAAGCACCCTTTCTCATGATAAGTCTTCCCTAAACAATCTCCCTCCAAATTATTTAGATGCAAATCCAAAATAACAGCTCGTATCAGCTATTAATGTTTCACTTGTATCTCTAAAGATAAGGACTACATTTTAAAGTTAGTTTGAATATTTCCAGTCCAGTCTATAAAAAAGTGTTTCATAAACAACAACCATAAAATGTGGACAAGATACATGATATAACTATATAAAAATGTTGAAGAATAACCAGCACAGAAGTAAAGCACACTGAGCACAGATATTTTTCTGAGACTGTTTTGCACATCATAGCATAGTAGAGGAGAACCTAAGCAGAACTGCCATTGAGTGGCTGGGAACAAGGGAAATCTTGGCAGAGGGTAAAAGAGAGAAATATATCCCAAATCTACGTACAGATTACCATTAGGCCATACTTAATCCTAGATTATTTATGTTCCAGAGCAAAGCTGTGGGAAATCCAACAACAGCATCAGTAAAAACTCAACAGCTCAGCAAATTAAAGTGCAGAGCTGAGAGTGCAGCAGGTGCACAGAACTAGGGAAAAGAGTTGGAATTTAAGCCCCACCAAAGCAGAAGTCAGATATCTGGGTAAATGCAAATTCCTCTTATTGAGATGGAGACAGGAGGAGGAGAAGCAAAAATTCAGGTATCATGAATACCAGTTGCTTATTAGTACCATGAATCTTATTCTCCAGGAAAAAAATTCTCCAGTGAGATTTTTACTTATTTTTTTGGTCTAAAACTATATCAACAGTATAGTTTTTATTATAATCATGGAAAATTTTGAAAAATACAGGGCCTTCTTAATTCTGCACATTTAAAAAAATTGTTAAGTAGCTGATTCTTACCACTGCCTGACACCCTTTTCAGTGTCTCACAATTTTAGTGTTTTTTTTTTAATAACAGAAAAACATATTTGATTTATTTATTTATTTTACTTTACAAAATTGTATTGCTTTTGCCATTGACATGAATCCTGCATGGGTGTATATGTGTTTCCCATCCTGAAACATCTTTTAAAAGTTTCAATAAAACATTCAGGGAAGGACTTTATTTTTGGAAAATTCCTGTCATTAAAAAGATATAATCAAAGTACTGGTTAAGGATTTTTCAGTTGTTCCAGTTTGGTTTTGGATGACTTATCAGAAATATTGCATCTGCTTCCTCATGAAAGTTATTTTTGAGTTGAATTTGATAGTCCAGAAACAATTACGGATATTCATGGAGACACAAAGTCAGCTCCTTCCTCCCTCCTAGCTTTTATGCTGCGGCTGCTGCTGCTAAGTCGCTTCAGTCGTGTCCGACTCTGTGCGACCCCATAGATGGCAGCCCACCAGCTCCCCCATCCCTGGGATTCTCCAGGCAAGAACACTGGAGTGGGTTGCCATTTCCTTCTCCAGTGCATGAAAGTGAAAGTGAAGTTGCCCAATCATGTCCGACTCTTAGCGACCCATGGACTGCAGCCTACCAGCCTCCTCTGCCCATGGGATTTTCCAGGCAAGAGTACTGCAGTGGGGTGCCATTGCCTTCTCCAGATATTGCCTGTAAAATCCTCACTGTTCACCAAAATAATATTGTTCCCTTATAACCTATTTTGAAAGCCTATTTTTGTATGTTGCAATTCTCTCAAGATTCTCTATGAAGAATGAAATTGATATTGTAACAATCAGGAGTGGGACATGGCTTTACTATGGTAACACATGACCTTAAATTATATTTCATCACAAAATAGCATTAACGCTTTCCAGCAAAATGTCTGTTGCAGCTCTGGCTGCTATTCCAGGACAATTTCCTTTTGTGTAGTTACCTGGGAATCTAGAGTTTCCCATGCTTTGTTTCCTCCATCTCCACATTCATCTCCTACAAACCCTCTTGACAGGAGAGTAGATAGATCAAAAAGGTCTATTACAGTAGCTGTTACTTTTTGTGGCCTGAAAGTGACAAGTGTCTCTTCTGCTTATAACCCATTGTCCACTCAAATCTTAGTGAACAACAGCAGCCATTTATTTTGCTCACAGTCTTCAATTTGAACAGGACCCGAAGGGCATGACTCCTCTCTTCTCCATGCAATGTCAGCCCAAGCTGGAGAATCCACCTCCAGCTTAGGTTACTTACATGGTTTGCAGTTTTATGAGGGTTCAAGGCTGGTGACTGCACATGGACTTCCTCACTGCATGACAAGATGGTTCCAAGAGTAAATATTCCAGAATACAGAAAATGAATGTTGCCATTGGCTCAAGACCTGGGTCTAGAAGCTGTCATGAATCATTTTCACTGTATTTTATTAGCCAAAGCAGTCACATACCGTTCAGATCTGAATAAAGAGGATATAGACATGATTCTTGAGGAAAGAATGATAATGTGTTGTTGTTGTTCAGTTGCTCAGTCATGTCTGAATCTTTGCAACCCCATGGACTGCAGCACTCCAGGCTTCCCTGTCCTTCACCATTTCCTGGAGCTTGCTCAAATTCATGTCCATTGAGTCAGTGATGCCATGCAACCATCTCATCCTCTGTCGTCCCCTTCTCCTCCTGCCTTCAGTCTTTCCCAGATCAGGGTCTTTTCCAGTGAGTCAGTTCTTCATGTCAGGTGGCCAAAGTATTGGCACTTCAGCTTCAACCTCAGTCCTTCCAATGAATATTCAGGACTTATTTCCTTTAGGATTGACTGGTTTGATCACGTTATAGTCCAAGGGACATTCAAGTCTTTTCAAGCACCACAGTTTAAAAGCATTAATTCTTTGGTGTTCAGCTTTCTTAGTATTCAAACTCCCACATCCATACATGATTACTGGAAAAACCATAGCTTTGACTATACAGACCTTTATTGGCAAAATAATGTCTCTGCTTTTTAATGTGCTGTCTCGGTTTGTCATAGTTTTTCTTCCAAGGAGTGGTTGTATTTTAATTTCATGGCTGCAATCCCCATCTGCAATGATTTTGGATCCCAAGAAAATATAGTCTATCAGTGTTTCCATTGTTTCCCCATCTATTTGCCATGAAGTGGTGGAACTGGATGCCATGATCTTCATTTTTTGAATGTTGAGTTTTAAGCCAGCTTTTTCACTCTCCTCTTTCACCTTCATCAAGAGGCTCTTTAGTTCCTCTTTGTTTTCTGTCATAAGGGTGGTATCATCTGCATATCTGAGGTTATTGATATTTCTTCCTCCAATCTTGATCCCAGGTTGTGTTTCATCCAGTCCAGCATTTAGCATGCATATAAGTTAAATAATCAGGGTGACAATATATAGCTTTGACATACTCCTTTCCCAGTTTGGAACCACTCTGTTGTTCCATGTTTGGTTCTAACTGCATCCTTATAATAGTTTCTCTATTTCAGTGGATGAGAGCTACTGAATAGCTAACCCACACTGCCATGCCATTCAACCTAAGAGCCTTGAAATCACAGAGCTCACAAAAAAATCTATCACTGTATTTTGGGGTGGTTAATAATTGGAATATTTTTTTCTAAGTGGAGTATATATGCAATGTGACCTCTGCATATACATATAAAGGTTAATGAAGCTTTGCTTTCTTATTGTACCATCAATAATTTGGGGTATATTTTATTTGTAGATTTAGTGCATTAGAAGTCTCTTCCTATTTCAATATGAGTATGTGTTTTTCTACATGTGTGTGGATTTGTTTTTCCCTTGGGCATTTTTTGAGAGCTATAAACATTTCCTACTCCTGACATGATGAAGTCTTAAATAGAAATGATTTGGAAATTTATTAAATATAAAAAGGATTAACATCAATCAGGCTTAATATATGCAGTTGAATAACCCAGACTTTTTCCTTTAATTAGCAATGTATAAAGGAAACATCTCCAAAGTGGAGTGATTAGTATGCAAGAATCTTTAGAGGATGTTCTTCCTCCTTACTATGAGAAAGAGATTTTTCAGCAGAAGTTAGTCATAGATTTGCTTCCAAGACGCCAGCTTTATCTACTGGGTCTTAAAAGGTTAGGACTGCAGGATTAAATGATGTCTGATATCACAAATGAGTCAGCTAACTTGTGTCATGGTTCTTACTTTCTTTGGGAGGGTTCAGACATTCATTTGATGAGACTGCAGTAGAAGACTAGTATTAACTGTGAACTCAAGAAATAGGTTTATATTTCCCTTTCTCTGTATTCTCTTTCTCTTAGCTTCGAACACATTAGAAATTCACTAATACGAAGTTGTAGCTAACATCTTTTTAGATCTTATTTCTTAACTTACTTTGGATGTTATTCAGTTCAGTTCAGTAGCTCAGTCATGTCCGATACTTTGTGACCTCATGGACTGCAGCACACCAGGATTCCCTGTCCATCACCAACTCCTGGACCTCAAATTCGTGTCCATCGCGTCAGTGATATCATCCAACCATCTCATCCTGTGCCATCCCCTTCTACTCTCGCCTTGATCTTTCCCAGCATCAGGGTCTTTTCCAATTAGTCATTTCTTCTCATCAGGTGGCCAAAGTTTTGGAGTTTTGGCTTCAGCATCAGTCCTTCCAATGAATATTCAGGAATGATTTCCTTTAGGATTCGCTAGTTGTACCTCATTACAGTCTAAGGGACTTTCAAGAGTCTTTCCAACACCACAGTTCAAAAGCATCAATTCTTCATCAGTTCAGTTCAGTTCAGGCGCTCAGTCGTGTCCGATTCTTTGCAACCCCATTAATCGCAGCACGCCAGGCCTCTCTGTTGATCACAAACTCCCAGAGTTCACTCAGACTCACGTCCATTAAGTCAGTGATACCATCCAGCCATCTCATCCTCTGTCGTCCCTTTCTCCTCCTGCCCCCAATCCCTCCCAGCATCAGAGTCCTTTCCAATGAGTCAACTCTTTGCATGAGGCAGCCAAAGTACTGGAGTTTCAGCTTTAGCATCATTCCCTCCAAAGAAATCCCAGGGCTGATCTCCTTCAGAATGGACTGGTTGGATCTCCTTGCAGTCCAAGGGACTCTCAAGAGTCTTCTCCAACACCACAGTTCAAAAGCATCAATTCTTTGGTGCTCAGTTTTCTTCACAGTCCAATTCTCACATCCATACATGACCACAGGAAAAACGATAGCCTTGACTAGACGGACCTTAGTCGGCAAAGTAATATCTCTGCTTTTGAATATGCTACATAGGTTGCTTATAAGTTTTCTTCCAAGGAGTAAGTGTCTTTTGATTTCATGGCTGCAATCACCATCTGCAGTGATTTTGGAGCCCAGAGAAATAAAGTCTGACACTGTTTCTACTGTTTCCCCATCTATTTCCCATGAAGTGATGGGACCAGATGCCATGATCTTCGTTTTCTGAACGTTGAGCTTTAAGCCAACTTTTTCAGTCTCCTCTTTCACTTTCATCAAGAGGCTTTTTAGTTCCTCTTCACTTTCTGCCAGAAGGGTGGTGTCATCTGCATATCTGAGGTTATTGATATTTCTCCCAGCATCTTGATTCCAGCTTGTGCTTCTTCCAGCCCAGCATTTTCCATGATGTACTCTGCATATAAGTTGAATAAGCAGGGTGAACAATATACAGCCTTGATGTACTCCTTTTCCTATTTGAAACCAGTATGTTGTTCCATGTCCAGTTCTAATTGTTGCTTCCTGACCTGCATACAGGTTTCTCAAGAGGCAGGTCAGGTGGTCTGGTATTCCCATCTCTTGCAGAATTTTCCACAGTTTATTGACCACTCAACTCTAATTATTGATATATAACTAAGTGGTCATACTTATTATCAAATGTTATAATTGGAAATGTATACTAATGTTCTAATGTCTGCCAATCAAGTGTAATCCTGAATTATAGTGGCAAAAGAAGGAGACAGAAAACAGAGAAATTTAGATAATTTCTTCATATAATGATTTTATAACTTTAAGAGTTGAATATCTATTGACAGTGTTTCTGATTTCTTATTTATACCAATGAAACAAAGTAGGGATTGTTGACAATGCATTGCCCCGAGAGGGCCTGTGAAAGGATTATGGCAACAGGGTGGGGTTCTTTCTTACCTTTGCTTGTGATAGTATGGGCTGATTATGGCTATGACAAAGGTCCAAATATACTTTTAATCTATTCAACAAAGTGAAGGTTGTAAAAAAGGCTCAACGGCTAGTACTGTTTGCTTTAGTCTGAAAACTAAAGCAATCTATTTTTTCTACCCACCCCAGGTCACTTTTGCATTCGTGCAATTTTATTAACCATAATGACACCTTTGTTTTGATACTGTTTCTTTCATCTAAACATCTCAAAAGATTTTACAAACAGAAAATTCTGATATTTTATACAAAATAGTTAATTATAAAATCTTTGTTTGTGTGTGTGAACGTGTACTCAGTCATGTCTGACTCTTTGTGACCCCATGGACTGGAGCCCACCAGGCTTCTCTGTCCATGGAAGTTTTCAGGCAAGAATACTAGAGTGGGTTGCCATTTCCTTCTCCAGAGGATCTTCCCAACCTAAGGATCAAACCACTTCTCTTGCATCTCCCGCACTGGCAGGGGGATTCTTTACCACTAACAATTTCATATTTATTCTCCATTCAGCCTACTTCCAGAGAGAATGAGAAGAGAATTCAGGGGAGGGATCTCTGTGAGGCATCCTCATCAGAAGATTCTTAAGCTCTGAGGGCTTCTTGAAATCTTTGTCAATGTTGTGCTGTTTTCTATTCTTTCACCTGTTTCTATTGTCTCCCTTTATTTTCTTCTTTACATACAAATTTGAATATATATATGGTAATTGCAAACAAAGGTACAAGTTTTATGAAATTCAAATTATCATCACTAATTAAATGACATAAATGATCATGTTTGGTTAAAACAGAATGCTCATGTTGAGGTTAATAATGGAAATATAGAAACTCAAGTCTATTTTGGTACTTTTTTTTTTCTTGAATATTACTAATGTCTGTCTGCCTAGTGTGTGGTATAAAACAAGGGTCCCCAAGCTCCAGGATCTAATGCCTGATGATCTAAGGTGGAGATGATGTAATAATAATAGAAAAAAAGTGCACAATAAATGTAATGTGCTTGAATCATCCCCAAACCGTACCTTTCTCTCACCTGGCCTTGAAAAAATAATTTTCCATGAAACTTGTCCCTGGTGCCAAAAATGTTGGGGACTGCTGATATAAAACATTTCTAACTTTAAGATTTTTTTTTAGCTGTATTCAGGGCATTCAGATTCATCACTGACCAGTCATTAAAAGTGCCGATTTTAAGATGATAATTCCATACAATGGTCAGGTTCAATTGAAGATATAGTTAATGTTACAGTGCTTTTAAAACTCAAATTAAATTAAAGAAAGAAGTTAAAGTGTTAGTCACTCAGGTCAGTAGTGTCCGACTCTTTGCAATCCCATAGACTGTAGCCCACCAGGCTCCTTTGTCCATGGAATTCTCCAGTCAAGAATACTGGAGTGGGTGGCCATTTCCTTCTCCAGAGTATCTTCCCAACCCAGGGATTGAACCTGGGTCTCCCACATTGCAGGCAGTTCTTTACTGTTTTAGTCACTAGGGAAGCTCTATTCAATTAATATCCCATATAATTAATGAGTGAATTAGGGACAGAAAAATTCTTCTTGGTGTATTTACTACCACATTTTCTATTAAGAATCTGTGGTGAACTGGCACAAAATTGAGAGTGACTCAGGATATCCATTGGTATGTGAATATCGTACTAACTGCTACAATGCAGAGTAGTAGGCACTTGGCATGTCTTTACTATAGAGCTTCAAATAAACTGCCCATCTTCTTTCCTCTTTCACATTAAGAAGCATAAGGAAAGTGGCATAAAGGCCGCTATGGACACAAATGCAAAGATAGGCCTCAGGTAGCCAGTTAGACCAGAAATCAGCAACTTTTTTTCCCCTGTTAAAAGCCAGCGAATAAATGTTTTAGGCTTTGAGGATCATACAGCTGCCCTGCAACTACCTGACTCTGGCTGCTTTCGAGTTACTAGGACAGTCTATAATAAATGAGAATAGCTGTGTTCCGCCTAAACTTTCTTTTCTGTGGCTGTACGTTTGCAGACCTCTGATCTAGATATTGGTTTCTGCAGTATGTTACCAGTTAGACATACAGGTCTATTGACATTGACTTTAAATTAATTAACATTAAGCATCATTATTTTGTTCCCCCATACACTAACTACATTTTAAACACTTAAGAACCACATATAGCTAGCATCTTCCATATTAGACCATTGCATATAGAATATTTTTATCTTTACAAAAAATTCTATTAACTACACTGATAGAGGATTTCAAGCATGCTTATATGACTTACTCTAGTGATTATTATATTTATGACACAAAATATAAGTACCTATGTTTAGGAAAACTCATAAGCTCCTAATATAGATTCCCAGACCTCCCAGGGGTAAACTAAATCTGATTTTATAAATATCTTAAAGAGTGAAATGAGTTAAGTCTTGGTTCTTAGTAATATACTTTTGATTTTTAGGAAAGTCTATGTCTCTGTCATCTTACCTGTTCTATGGGAAATGCAATGCCTATGAGTTTACCATAATGTGGTTTTGAACAGGAATTTTTAGAAGCAACTGGCAAATGTTTTAGGACCAAGTAATAGCATATAGCAGCAAAAATATTTTGGGGAAGACAAATTAGTGTGATAACTGATATTGTGGAAAGAGAGAGCCAGGAACTCAAATCCTAACTTTGCCATTTTCCATGGGAATTTCTGCCAGATCCTTGATGTCTCAAAGCCACTTTTTGGTCACCATCAAAAGAAGGATATAAGTATTAGTCCCCTAGAATTGTAAAGATCAAATAAGGTGATGTACTTAAGGCTGTTTAACACAGTACCTGGTTCAGAGTAAGTCCTCAGTAAATGACAGCTATTACTGTTGCTACCCTGATCGAGGAAGGAGAAAACATCCCATGAGGCATAAAGACTTCCTGCCACAGCAGAAATATCCAAGGGTTGAGTCACATTACAAGAAATAAAAGTAAGAAAGGTAGGCTAGAAACATGAGAGAAAAAGCAAGAAGGGAAGAAAATAGCATTTTAAGTGTATAGTGATTGGAGGAAATGGATATATCATTTAGAGACTAATGGAAAATGTGCTGACTTCATGAGGATGGTATGAAGATGGATACAATTTAAATCTTTTGTTGTGCATAATATGGAAAGATCACTTAAGTAGAACAGAGCTTCTAGAAATGCTTTCACATATTAAATGCTATCCAAATGTAATGGATTATTACAGCATTCTTCTCTAGACATAAGCTACTATTGATACTTGCAGACCCTCTTAGAGACCTTCAAGTGAAATGATATAGATCCTTTCTGGGTTATATTGACTCATCTACCCAGGGTTCATCTGTTCCATCAAATGAGCATACCCAGAGACAGTGGGATGAAGTTAAAAATGAAAGGAAGCCACCCAAATCTGTCTGCTATTCATAGATGACCAACTGTCCCAGTTTACCCATGACTGAGGGGTTTGCTGGGACACCAGATTTTCATTACCAAAACTGGAACAGTTCTTGGAGAAAACCAAGATGATTATTCCCTATAGTTATTTAGGTGTCTAGAAGGAAGGTTGCTTAATGTAGGCACTTGATAGACCAAGGTGATTAGCACTAATGTTCCTTCTATTGCCCTTGCTCCCAGTGTATGATGAAAACATTGGTGAAAATTAGGGAGCTGAAAACACCAGTTCTAGAATTCTGACCTTAGAATGACTAAATTGATTAGTTTTTTGTAAAATTCTATAATATCTGGATGCTAAATTTTAAAAGCATCTTAGTTTTCTAGCTCTGCAATCTTAAAACCTTGAAAAGCTGTAATGTAGCTTATTTTTCTTCAAAGAAAAGCTCAATTGAGAATATTTTATGGAGAAATATAAAAATTGGTGAAGAGTCACTGAATCTTATCTATTATTACATCTCTTAACCCTTCTGTACCTTTCAGAAATCATATGCTTCCCAAGAACACAATTCGAAAACAACTGACCTTCTCCATACCCATCCTGTTACACATGAAAAAACAGACCACAAGACATCACTTCATTCCTGAGTTTTGACAGCTGATGCATATTAGAGCAGGAAGTCAAACTCCAGGCACATTTATTGATAAAATGAGCTTAAAAATGTATTGATAATTTCAAAATTTCTGCCAAAGCCCCTGATTCTCCACCTTGGTTACCTGTTGGGAACACCTGGGATGCTTTAAAAAATAAAACAAAACAAAAAAACACACAGACACCTGGGTCCTATCTGTAGAGGTTTTGAATGATAACACTCAGTTGTGTCCTGGGCAAAGGCTCCACAAGTGAATCTAACTCAAGGCAAAGTTAAACACCATTGACCTACAATAAATACTACTACCAAACAAACAAATCATCACCCCAACACTCAGTCACACACAGGCACACACATACTGGCATTACAGTCAGGAGATGTGGATTTGATTTCCTCTCTCTCAGTGATTGGTTTGCGACTTCTAAAAAGTGCTACAATTTATGCTTCATGAGATATTGTCCAGTTGGTTTCAAACTTTTTACATCCCTGGAATCCTTCTTCAAGTGAAAATTTTTGATACATCATACACCTAAGGACAGAGTTGCTTTGGTTAAAAAGGAGACGACGGCCTGGAGTCTCAACACCCCTTTTAGATGCTACCAGACTACTGAAGCATGTTTACAGAACTTTCATGCTCTAAGAAATCCACAGGGCACTATTGATCTGTAGAGCTCTACTTTATTTCTAAATTATGACTTGACTGGATAAAGCTGAATACATGTTAGGAGGTCTCCTTGCACTTGATTCCACCTGCAAGGTCTATTTTGGTTGTCTGATAAAAGAGGAGTATTGACCTTTGATCAGTTTTTCTGATGAATAAAGTCATTTCTTTCTTACTAGGCAGCTGTAATGCTATGATAGAATTTGCTCCAGTGTTCTACCCTTCATATTAGTAGGACACAATATTTCTAATTGAAGGACTTTTAGTCTCTCTCCCTTGGCCAATCCCATAAATATTTTACATCACAACTTGAGCTGAAGGGTGGCCTTTAAAACTTTGAAAAATTGGGTCACAATTGGTTTGACCTGAGCAAATTCATGAGAGGCTGCATCATCAAGAAATAGTTCCCCTTCATTATTTATAAGAACACAGAAGCAGATGTGCAATTGTTCCCTGTATAATTTTCATACATAAAATATCATGTACATGGAGAATGCTGTCAAATAACATAATGCACTGCATTTATTTTGGGGATGGCATCATTACTTTGTCAGTGTGTTTAGTAAACAAATTTCCATTATGGTGAGTAAAGGACTGTCATTTCTGTTTCCTTTTCAGATATCCAATGGCTTTCAGAGTCTCGCCAAATGTCTTGGTCTGTTTTCAGTAAGTTGTTTATGCAATATTTATTTTCTTTCTTCCTTCATTTATTTATTGTTGAACTTATCCTTGATATTAGCAAAAAAGTGAAAAGTTTTTCATCAGGGATCATTTTTCCTCCTCACTTCTTCTGAAATCCAGCTATCTTAAAGATTCACTTTGCTACCTGTTTGCAGAAGATGTCAGATGCCCTTCACTCCACTTCTCCGCTGGCTTTATTTGAAATGAGTTAGCAAATATTGTGTATGCATAGAAGCAGGTTGGGTTTTTTTCCCTCACAAAGTCCCTATCAGTTATTAATAAAATATAGAATATATATCAATAGAGCTATTTGTCTTTTCAGGCAGAAGGTAACCATGCCTGCCTCACAAAATCCAATATAAATCTTTCTCATTGCTAAATTTAACTTGGAAAGAGAGAGCCTTTTAATTGAAAAGGAATTGTCTCCATGAATGAGGGTGTTGAGGCAAATTTAGAGATGTGGGATCTAGCTTCCTGGGCTGTTTCTTTCTGTAATTGAAGAGTCAGTCCTACTTTGCTTTTAATTCTTCATGATTAGACCTTTCTGATAATACTGTCATTATTTTTAAAAGACATCTGGGCTGAATCACATGTGTAACATTTATTATTTGTCTGTAATTTCTGTATATGGATACTGGTATTATTTACACAAAGCGTATCTGCAGAAAGCTTTCTGGGAATCTGTAATATGCTTCCTCTTGTTTCCCAGAATTGCCTTTGGAAGTCCAATATCTCTGCAATGTGCAAGTTTTCTGGATTAAACTGAAGAACAATCTTTAGCCTAAGCTATACTCACTTAGTATTTTATTTTTACAAATTTATTTTATTTTATATTGCTTACAGTATTATATAATATTCAATTTGCTGTATTAAAATATGTATTTCAGTGCATTGGTTTTATAAGCATTTTATTACTATTATTTTAAGTTTAAACTTATTATTATAAGTTTAGTATTATAAGTATTTTATAATTGATTTATTCATTTAACATGGTGGTGTTTCTGATATTTCCAAATTTTTATGGAATTTTTTTTGCAGTTTAATAGTATCTATTTTCACTTAGAGAATATGAATCTATTCTTTAATTTTTTCCCACTCTTATTGGAATATAATTGATATCTAGTATTAGTCCAGGATGTAGAAGATAATTATTTGATATATGTATAGAGTGTGAACCCCTTGAGGGCAAGGGCTATTATTCCAAATGTGTATATTCTAGCATCTATTATAATACCTGGTTATTCAGAAACTCTGGAGAAGGGAACAGCTACCCACTCCAGTATACTTGCCTGGAAAATTCCATTGACAGAGGAACCTGGCAGACAGAGTTAGACATGACTAAGGGATTTTTCACTTCACTATCCACTGGATCATTGAAAAACTGAGAGAGTTCCAAAAAAACATCTATTTCTGCATTATTGACTATGCCAAAGCCTTTGCCTGTGTGGATCACAATAAACTGTGGAAAATTCTGAAAGAGATGGGACCACCAGACCACTTGACCTGCTTGTTGAGAAATCTGTATGCAGGTCAGGAAGCAACAATTAGAACTGGACATGGAACAAGACTGGTTCCAGTAGGAAAAGGAGTATGTCAAGGCTGTATATTGTCACCCTGCTTATTTAACTTCTATGCAGAGTACATCATGAGAAATGCTGGGCTGGAGAAAGCACAAGCTGAAATCAAGATTGCTGGGAGAAATATCAATAACCTCAGTTACGCAGATGACAGAAAGTGAAGAAGAACTAAAGAGCCTCTTGATGAATGTGAAAGAGGAGAGTGAAGAAGTTGGCTTAAAGCTCAACATTCAGAAAACGAAGATCATGGCATCTGGTCCCATCACTTCATGGGAAATAGATGGGGAAACAGTGGAAACGGTGTCAGACTTTATTTTATTGGGCTCCAAAATCACTGCAGATGGTGACTGCAGCCATGAAATTAAAAGACGCTTACTCCTTGAAAGGAAAGTTGTGACCAACCTGGATAGCATATTAAAAAGCAGAGACATTACTTTGCCAACAAAGGTCCATCTAGTCAATGCTATGGTTTTTCCAGTAGTCATGTATGGATGTGAGAATTGGACTCTAAAGAAAGCTGAGCCCCAAAGAATTGATGCTTTTGAACTGTGGTGTTGGAGAAGACTTTTGAGAGTCCCTTGGACAGCAAGGAGATCCAACCAATCTATGCTAAAGGAGATCAGTCCTGGGTGTTCATTGGAAGGACTGATGTTGAAGCTGAACTAGAATACTTTGGTCACCTGCTGTGAAGAAATGACTCATTGTAAAAGACCTTGATGCTGGGAAAGATTGAGGGCAGGAGGAGAAGGGGATGACAGAGGATGAGATGCTTGGATGATATCACCGACTCAATGGACATGAGTTTGGGTGAACTCTGGGAGTTGGTGATGGACAGGGAGGCCTAGCGTGCTGCTGTTCATGGGGTCGCAAGGAGTCGGACATGACTGAGCGACGGAACTAAACTGAATCACCCTGGATTTATAGGATTTATAGTCTTGCTGACTACATGTTTTAAATGTAATATATTTGAAGTGTTCCCTTAATTTCACTGTCTTTTCCAAACTACATGATCCACAAAAAGCTTCATTTCTCAGGAATCACGTATTAAATCTTAGTAAAAATTACATCACAGGGAGGAAACCTAGTTAAATAAGGTAGGATGAAATAGTCTGTTTGGTGTATCATTGTTTACTCTTCATTTTTTTTGTCTATAGAATCATTCTTTAATATTTCATTATTTTGTAAGCTAAAATAAAAGATGTGTGCCTAATACACATAAGGAAAAATAGCTGCTGATAATTCTCAGTATTCTCATTTTGATGTATCAAGCACCTCAGAAGCTTTATCATAGCATGCTTCTTTTCCCAGCAGGAGGCAGAATAATACAGTGCTTGAAAATGTGTACTGTGGAATCAGACAGGTAGAAGTGTATATAAAGATTTTGTCACATCCTGATGAATATTTTAAGAAAACGCCAAGTCTTTAATCCTCAATGCTTCTTATAAAGGTAATAGTAATAAGTCGAGAGGCTCAATGACAGTATTTAAAATTCAGTTCAGTTCAATTCAGTCACTCAGTTGTGTCTGACTCTTTGCGAC
The DNA here is from genome assembly GCA_006408695.1 of Aepyceros melampus. NCBI lineage: Eukaryota > Metazoa > Chordata > Mammalia > Artiodactyla > Bovidae > Aepyceros > Aepyceros melampus. The sequence goes on along the minus strand of SJXQ01005372.1, from coordinate 528,518 downwards.
CCCATGAATCACAGCAGGCCAGGCCTCCCTGTCCATCACCAACTCCAGGATTTCACTCAAACTCATGTCCATCAAGTCTGTGATGCCATCCAGCCATCTCATCCTCGGTCGTCTCCTTCTCCTCCTGCCCCCAATCCCTCTCAGCTCATGGGTCTTTTCCAATGAGTCAACTCTTCGCAAGAGGGGCCAAAGTGCTGGAGTTTCAGCTTTAGCATGAGTCCTTCCAGTGAGCCTCCAGGACTGATCTCCTTTAGAATTGACTGGTTGGATCTCCTTGCAGTCCAAGGGACTCTCAAGGGTCTTCTCCAACACCACAGTTCAAAAACATCAATTCTTCAGCACTCAGCTTTCTTCACAGTCCAACTTTCACATCCATACGTGACAACTGGAAAACCATAGCTTGACTAGATGAACCTTTGTTGGCAAAGTAATGTCTCTGCTTTTTAATATGCTATCCAGGTTGATCATAACTTTCCTTCCAAGGAGTAAGTGTCTTTTAATTTCATGGTTGCAATCACCATCTGCAGTGATTTTGGAGCCCAATAAAATAAAGTCTGACACCGTTTCCACTGTTTCCCCATCTATTTGCCATGAAGTGATGGGACCAGATGCCATGATCTTTGTTTTCTGAATGTTGAGCTTTAAGCCAACTTTTTCACTCTCCTCTTTCACTTTCAACAAGAGGCTTTTTAGTTCCTCTTCACTTTCTGCCATAAGGGTGGTGTCATCTGCATATCTGAGGTTATTGATATTTCTCCCAGCAATCTTGATTCCAGCCTGTGCTTCCTCCAGCCCAGCATTTCTCATGATGTACTCTGCATTTAAGTTAAATAGGGTGACAATATACAGACTTGATGTACTCCTTTTCCTATTTGGAACCAGTCTGATGTTCCATGTCCAGTTCTAATTGTTGCTTCCTGACCTGCACACAGGTTTCTTAAGAGGCAGGTTAGGTGGTCTGGTATTCCCATCTCTTTCAGAATTTTCCATAGTTTATTGTGATCCACACAATCAAAGGCCTTGGCATAGTCAATAAAGCAGAAATGCATGTTTTTTTGGTACTCTCTTGCTTTTTCGATAATCCAGCAGATGTTGGCAATTTGATCTCTGGTTCCTCTGCCTTTTCTAGAACCAGCTTGAACATCTGGAAGTTCACGGTTCACATATTGCTGAAACCTGGCTTGGAGAATTTTGAGCATTCTTTACTAGCATGTGAGATGAGTGCAATTGTGTGGTAGTTTGAGCATTCTTTGGCATTGCCTTTCTTTGGGATTGGAATGAAAACAAACCTTTTCCAGTCCTGTGGCCCCTGTTGAGTTTTCCAAATTTGCTGGTATATTGAGTGCAGCACTTCCACAGCATCATCTTTCAGGATTTGAAATAGCTCAACTAGAATTCTATCACCTCCACTAGCTTTGTTTGTAGTGATGCTTTCTAAGGCCCACTTGACTTCACATTCCAAGATGTCTGGCTCTAGATGAGTGATTAGTTTATTGTGATCCACACAATCAAAGGCCTTGGCATAGTCAATAAAGCAGAAATGCATGTTTTTTTGGTACTCTCTTGCTTTTTCGATAATCCAGCAGATGTTGGCAATTTGATCTCTGGTTCCTCTGCCTTTTCTAGAACCAGCTTGAACATCTGGAAGTTCACGGTTCACATATTGCTGAAACCTGGCTTGGAGAATTTTGAGCATTCTTTACTAGCATGTGAGATGAGTGCAATTGTGTGGTAGTTTGAGCATTCTTTGGCATTGCCTTTCTTTGGGATTGGAATGAAAACAAACCTTTTCCAGTCCTGTGGCCCCTGTTGAGTTTTCCAAATTTGCTGGTATATTGAGTGCAGCACTTCCACAGCATCATCTTTCAGGATTTGAAATAGCTCAACTAGAATTCTATCACCTCCACTAGCTTTGTTTGTAGTGATGCTTTCTAAGGCCCACTTGACTTCACATTCCAAGATGTCTGGCTCTAGATGAGTGATCACACCATCATGATTATCTCATTTGTGAAGATCTTTTTTGTACATTCTGTGTATTCTTGCCACCTCTTCTTAATATCTTCTGCTTCTGTTAGGTCCATACCATTTCTGTCCTTTATTGAGCCCATCTTTGCATGAAATGTTCCCTTGGTATCTCTAATTTTCTTGAAGAGATCTCTAGTCTTTCCCATTCTATTGTTTTCCTCTATTTCTTTGCATTGATCACTAAGGAAGGCTTTCTTATCTCTCCTTGCTATTCTTTGGAACTCTGCATTCAGATGCTTATATCTTTCCTTTTCTCCTTTGTTTTTCACTCTCTTCTTTTCACAGCTATTTGTAAAGCCTCCCCAGATAGCCATTTTGCTTTTTTGCATTTCTTTTCCATGGGGATGGTCTTGATCCCTGTCTCCTGTAGAATGTCATGAACCTCCATCCATAGTTCATCAGGCACTCTATCTATCAGAGCTAGTCCCTTAAATCTATTTCTCATTTCCACTGTATAATCATAAGGGATTTGATTTAGGTCATACCTGAATGGTCTAGTGGTTTTCCCTACTTTCTTCAATTTAAGTCTGAATTTGGCAATAATGAGTTCATGATCTGAAATTAATCAGGAACAAGATCTAACATATCTAGCAATCAGTATGTTAGATATAATTACTTGAAATCTTCTCCCTTTTCCTCCCCTTTCCCCCACCTATTTCATTTTCACCACAATGTAGTTTTTGAGCTACTGGTATTAATATATATATCATCCCTCAAATGAGCTGAGGAAGAACAAAAGGTTGTAAGCCACTACATAAACTAAGCTCCATAAAGAAGGGATTTGGTTGATTAAATGATACTACTCCTGCGATTTCTATTTAACAGAGGAATTTGAAGGTGGTAAACCCTTAATGAAAATGCACGTGAAACAGATGGACATTTCTTTGTTACTAGGTCATAGTTCCATTGTTTCTCTAGAGGAGATGTCTTTCTTTTCAGTCAACAATGGGGGTAGTTCTTCAGCTTCCCCTTGAACCACTCTTTAGACGCTGCTGTGGGGCATAGCAACTGACATGCCCCACTAATGCCTCAAGATAAGCTTTAATCCAACTCTACAAATCCCAGGCTGCATAAACTGGTCTACTAAAGTGTGCAAAACATTGGTTCAACTCTTTTAAGAAATATCTAAACACATAGTTCTTTAAGCAGGAGCCTGCTGTAATTCACTGGAAGTCTATTATGTGCTTGAATGAGCCCTGGAACAATACTGCTCACTTTATTCAGAGAATTATGCATGACTGCATAGATAAGAACAAGTATCAGCAATAGCCTCTGCATAAAGTGTTATTGTCTTATTAACCCATCTACTGGGCATACACAGGGCATGAGATTCAGCCTAGCATGTTTATGGAGGAAGGAGATGAACTTTCTAAAAATGAGTTGGTATACAGTCAGAATCTGGCCAGAAAAGGACTTCCATTGCAATCGCACGTATTTGGGTCTAAGGAAAACATTCAAAGTTTTTGAATAGGTGGAAAACACCTGCCTTTTCCTCTACTTTCTTGTAATGCTGGATGTTTTGGGGCTTACCTGTTTGTTTCTAGAAATAGATACTCTGCATGCTATAAAAGGGTTCCCCTAAGTTGATCTGATATATAGTGACAGACATCAAGAATGCAAACTATAACCTGCTGTTTGAAGGCCTGCATAATATTGCCCTCAATCCCCTTTTCAGCCTTGTTTCCACTGTTCTCTTCCTGAAATCTACTCTCCACCTAAGTTGGACTCTTCTAAATCCTTTTAACTCAAGTTTTATTTATTCCGTTCTCTCTCTCTTATTGTCCTGATCTTGTTTCTCCATTTCTTAAAATCCTGTGTTTTTAAGGACAACTCAATGTCATTTCTTTCTTAAAGCTTTATCGTGGTCTCTGTAGAAAATTTTTGGGTGCAAATGGGTGGTAGTTTTATCTTGGTTTTGTCATTCCCTTTTAATGCATTCTTTTTTGTCAGGAATGCATTTTAATGCATTCTTCCTTCCTGTCTTCTTTGTCTTTTTTTTCCTCATAATACCTACCACAGGAATAGGGCTTCTCCAACTATTATAATAGGAAAAAGACAGACTGAAAATTTGTGACTTTTCTTGAAATTATCCCTGAAGTCTCAGGGCAAATAACTAAAAGAAAATCTGGAGAGAGAGAGGCACCTGCAGGGACATATGAGATGGAATCACTTGCTTACCTAGAACATATGCTGCTGCTGCTGCTAAGTCACTTCAGTCGTGTTCGACTCTGTGCCTCCCATAGATGGAAGCCCACCAGGCTCCCCCGTCCCCAGAGTTCTCCAGGCAAGAACACTGGAGTGGGTTGCCATTTCCTTCTCCAGTGCATGAAAGTGAAAAGTGAAAGGGAAGTCGCTCAGTCGTGTCCGACTCTTACGACCCCATGGACTGCAGCCTGCCAGGCTCTTCCATCCATGGGATTTTCCAGGCAAGAGCACTGGAGTGGGGTGCCATTGCCTTCTCCGACCTAAAGCATATGATCTTTACATTTTTGCAGAGTTCATTACCTCTCCTTCTTGCAACACTCAGTCAATATTTCTGAAACTTTATCTTTAGAGATAATCACCATAAATTTATAGGGTTTGTAGTCTTATACCTATAAATTTTATTTATTATTAATGATACATATGAAGGAAATTTTCTTAATTTCTCTGTTTTCCCTGTAACATATGATACATGAAGCTTTGGATCTCCCCAGAGTCAGAAACTGTTACCTGGTCAAGTAAGTTGAAGATGTCCTTTTGATTTGGCCTCATCTTTCTTCCCTCCTTTTTAGCTATACATACTAGCATTCCTCAACATATCATTCTTCTTCAAGATGAAGTTAAAAGAAAATGGGTATGAGACACACCAAAGAAAAGAAATGATGGCTCACCTTCAATGAAGGTGGGAAGTAGATACTGCAGTTTTTTCAACATTCTAGTCTCAACTCCTTTTCTCTCAGCCAGTTCTAAGGACCGAGGCATTTCACTTCTTTCAACATTGGATAAATTGAGACTAGTTGATGAATTGGTGGATTCAAGTGTGGGAATCTGGGAGTCTGTCAACCAGTGGGTGGTGTATATGGGGGTGATTCACATGAGGAGTAGTTCACAAGATGCAGGTGTTTGTATATAGCCCTCCACCAGCTTCTCACAAGGAAGACTGTGGTAGATCCTAAGAAATCTTCCCTCATGGAACTGACTGGGGGACAGCAGGAATAGCTACTGTGTTTGAGGCATAGAACTCCCCTGAACCCTTCTTCTCAACTTCTAGATGGAAGTTCTTAATCTGAGAGTTATCAGTTCAGTTCAGTTCAGTCGTTCAGTTGTGTCCAACTCTTTGCCACCCCATGAATTGCAGCATACCAGGCCTCCTTGTCCATCATCAACTCCCGGAGTTCACTCAAACTCATGTCCATCGAGTTGGTGATGCCATCCAGCCATCTCATCCTCTGTTATCCCCTTCTCCTCCAGCCCTTAATCCCTCCTAGCATCAGGGTCTTTTCCAATGAGTCAGCTCTTCACATGAGGTGGCCAAAGTACTGGAGTTTCAGCTGTAGCATCATTCCTTCCAAAGAACACCCAGGACTGATCTCCTTCAGGATGGACTGATTGGATCTCCTTGCAGTCCAAGGGACTCTCAGGAGTCTTCTCCAACACCACAGTTCAAAAGCATTGATTCTTCAGCACTCAGCTTTCTTCACAGTCCAACTCTCACATCCATACATGACCACAGGAAAAACCATAGCCTTCACTAGATGGACATTTGTTGGCAAAGTAATGTCTCTGCTTTTCAATATGCTAATCTAGGTTGGTCATAACTTTCCTTCCAAGGAGTAAGTGTCTTTTAATTTCATGGCTGCAGTCACCATCTGCAGTGATTTTGGAGCCCAAAAAAGTAAAGTCTGACACTTTTCACTGTTTCCCCATATCTTTGCCATGAAGTGATGGGACCAGATGCCATGATCTTCGTTTTCTGAATTTTGAGCTTTAAGCCAACTTTTTCACTCTCCTCTCGCACTCTCATCAAGAGGCTTTTCAGTTCCTCTTCACTTTCTGCCATAAGGGTGATGTCATCTGCGTATCTGAGGTTATTGATATTTCTCTGGAAATCTTGATTCCAGCTTGTGGGGTATAGAAGACAGAAACTGTCATCCTTAGGGTACTGGAAAATGGAATTTTTTTAAAAAAAAATTCTATTCCCTGAAGTTGTCTTTTGTTGTTTAGTTGCTAGGTCATTTCTGACTCTTTTGTGACCAGGACTGGACAGAACCTGAACTATAGCCCCCCATGCTCCTCTTCCATGGGATTTTCCAGGCAAGATAGTAGAGCAGTTTGCCATTTCCTTCTCCAGGGGATCTTCCCAACCCAGGAATCGAACCTGTGGCTCCTGCTGCATTCCCTGTTTTGGCAGGAGGATTCTTTACTGCTGAGCCACTGGGGAAGCCCCCAGAAGAGAGGCAAGAATATATGCAGGAGGAACTACAAGGATAGGCAGAGCTGGAGCCCTGGACAGGCTCCACCATAACGCTGGGAACACAGTTCTTTCCCAAGACTGAAGACCAGCCAGCCACTCAGGACTTTTCCCTGCTCCTCTCTATTAGGCTGAGGAGCATCAGCAGGAAGTAGCAGTGAGGTCCCTCCAGGGGATCTGGAGAAGAGATTCTCACTGAAGCATATCATGAGGGAAAGGTCTAAACCTGAATTCAGAGAGACATTAATCAAAACTCTGGAAAGCCAGCCCCTACTCTACTCAAAACATCTCCAGGAGTCTTGAAGCCTGTGGTATTCTGGGTTTAATCACCACAATAACAAGCCAGAAACCCAGTCTAACTCTACTCTAAGAGCTCAGAGGTTAAAGCGTCTGCCTGCAATGCAGGAGACCTAAGTTCAATCCCTGGGTCGGGAAGATCCCTGGAGAAGGAAATGGCAACCCACTCCAGTATTCTTGCCTGGAGAATCCCATGGACGGAGGAGCCTGGTGGGCTACAGTCCACAGGGTCGCAAAGAGTCGGACACAACTGAGTGACTTCACTCACTCACTTAAAGGCATAGCAGAAGAGAAGGAATGATCCTTTCTAAGCATAAAAACTGCTTGGGCTTCGCTTGTGCTCAGATGGTAAAGGGTCTGCCTACAATGCAGGAGACCCGGGTTCAATCCCTGGGTCAGGAAGATCTTCTGGAGAAGGAAATGGCACCCCATTCCAGTACTCTTGCCTGGAAAATCCCATGGATGGAGGAGCCTGGTAGGCTACCGTCTCTGGGGTTGCAAAGAGTCAGACACGACTGAGCGACTTCACTTCACTTCACTTCAGTGTAAACTTCTGACACAATGTCTGACCTGCAACAACAACAACAACAAACTGTAAGGCAGAGCCTCAAGGGTATGGTCTCTGCCCCACAGCTGTTGAGGCTGCTACTCAGCATGCTCAGAAGAGCCCAGTGTACCTCTCTTTTTCACCCAGGATGCCATACATAATACCTCACTGCATTTAGTGCTCATGTCTCCTCTCAAAACCTGAATGTGGGTAAATTTTCAAAGTCATGAGTCTGATCCCCAATATGCCTTCTGAAACACCCCAGGTGGAAGAGGGCTCTGCAGAGTACCCCATACTTTGGAGGCTGTGAGGTTTTTAATAGTGGAAAAAAAAAGAAAGAAAGTAAAGTCACTCAGTCCTGTCCAACTCTTTGCGACTCCATGGACTATAACCGGCCAGGCTCCTCAGTCCATGGAATTTTCCAGACAAGGATATAGGAGCAAGTTGCCGTTTCCATCTCCAGGGGATCTTCCCAACCCAGGGATCAAACCAGGGTCTCCCGTATTTGCAGACAGACTCTTTACTCTCTGAGCCACCAGGGAAGTCCGATACAGTCAGTAGGTATCTTTACTGTGTGTAGTATTCATATTTTAATTTGAAAATATATTACATATGTTTTACATGTAAATGCTAAACCAAAATTTTGGAACATATGAAAAACTAGAGAGTTCCGTGGAACAAAGTCTGAAAACCACAGAGCTGTAGCATCTCTATTATTTCCAATTCTCACATTCTAGAATTCTAAGAGATCAGATAGATGAGTTTTCTCAACAAATGTTTGTATAATAGCCAAGTTTGGTAGAATAAATTGATTCCAAAAAGCAAAAGGAACTCAAAGTAATCCAACTGCAAGGTATATGAACACTTAGCCCCCTTGATATTCTTGAGTTCGAATTTATGAAACAAACCAAGGAGTAAGCCTTGTGGCTGCATTCTCAATTAGTGTTTGCTGCAGTTGCTGTTGAAGGTTTTGAACTTACCTTTTTTCTGTGGAGCCTGAGAACATTATCCCTACAAATAAGTTAGAAGTTCTGCTTGTTAGAAGTAGATAAAGAGATTACATGCTTATCTCTATGGTATCTCAGCACCCTGCAAGTTGGGGAATTGAATACATCCCTGTTCAAACAAGCAGTGTGCTCTACTTGTCTGCTCGCTTTATTCTGTTCTCAAAAGACTTTCTAAAAAACATAGTGGTTGCTCAGATTAGAATTTTACTGATTCTTGGAGAGTAGATTGTAATCAAGCAAGTCCTTCTTTGATGTTAACAAAGAGGGCAAGGAGAGCAACAAAATCTATGGAAAGAAAAATTGTTCAATCTTCCATTATGACTACAATGATAAAGTTAGATGGCAATTAATAAACAATGCTTGAGGGAATTTTCTGTGTTCATTTAGATTATTTTCTTCGAACTAACCATGTAGTAATTCACTATGAAAGAATGACATGTTTCTGTCATGAATAATGAAACCTCAAACATGCTGATTGAGAAAAACTCTCTTAATGATTCTAGCATGTATTTAATTGTGTATGCCTATAGTTTTTCTCTTAAAAATTTGATTGACAAGTTTCTTGTCTTGTGGAATCAAATGACACCTTTTCCGGAAAAATTCTCCTAATTAGTTCACCATATTGTTGTTGTTTTTTTAACCTATCTGTATAGAATGTAGAAACTGTATGGGCCTTTAAATGGGACTTTGTACCTGCTATTTTCAAGTTTACAAGACTTGATGTTCTGGTTGTTCATGGTTATATAACAAATTGCCTCAAAACTCAGTGGATTCAAATAACTATAATACTTTTTCATCAGAAATCAGGATAGTTCTAGAAAGAGTAACAGTACTTACTTGATATTTCTCTTGTGCTGCCAGTGGTTAGCTGCCTAAGCCTAACATCAACTGAAAGCTTTAGGCTGAAATATTCAAGATGACTTCCTCCCATAGCTGGCAGTGAATGACTGGCTGCTGGTTAGAACCATTTACGTATGAATGCTCTATGGGTAATAAGCATATCACAGCATGGAAGTTTGGTTCCCAGAGAGGTGATCCCAAGGGAAGAATCTAGAAAACAAAGTGATTCACTCAACATTTTCTGAAACATTGTGTTCCTGGCAAAGGAGAAAAACAGTAAAATGGTATATCAGGATCTGAGTTCATATACCATGTAACACTCATTTACCCCAGACCCTTGAAGACAAAGGTTCTGATGCTTCCTTGTACTTGATTTTGATTAACCAATATTCTAAGTGAGGGTTAATTTTTAATGTATAGTGAACTTGGAATATGAACTGGGCAGAATAAACCAACTGACTTACATGTATAGAACCTAATTTGGAAGGAGGGGGAAGACCATATAAGATTTTTTATACCAAAATTATCCATTTTATAGTCAATGTATTTCTGTTGGATCTAGTTATTACTAGGAATGATATTTTGTCCTAATAATTAATAATTTAAAACATTGTCCTGCATTCAGGGCCAACTAAGCAAAGCATGCAATCCAGTGCAAAATGAAAATGTAGATTGTGTTTAAAAAAGCAAGTAAAAGTGCCATTAAGGGCACTAAAATATAAAGACTTGTTTTCCCTTTCTTTTGTGATCTCTCTTACCTTGTCATATCTTGATATTTTAGAATCTATGTAAAGAAAATTTAAAATTTTAAATTATTGGCATGACTTTACCTTTTATCTTTTGGAAACTCACTCCAGTATTCTTGCCTGGAGAATTCCATGGACAGAGGAGCCTGGCAGGCTACCATCCATAGTGTTGCAGAGTCGGACATTACTGAAGCGACTTAGCATGCACACACACACTTTTCATCTTTATATTGGGCAATACTAGTAACTAATGAAAACATAGGCATATTTCATTCATAGGTGAACTCACCAAAATTACACTGTTCATAATTTCTGATTCATTTATGCATATGTTTTTCATTCTTGACAGAAGAATAGAAACACTGCACAAAACTAACAATTGGTTTTACTTTGCTTCCCTGGTGGCTCAGAGGTTAAAGCGTCTGCCTCCAATGTGGGAGATCTGGGTTCGGTCCCTGGGTTGGGAAGATCCCCTGGGAAGGAAATGGTAACCCACTCCAGTACTCTTGCCTGGAGAATCCCATGGACGGAGAAGCCTGGTAGGCTACAGTCCACAGGCTCACAAAGAGTCGGACACTACTGAGCGACTTCACTTCATGCATGCTGTACTAACATATTTAACTTAGAGTAAGTAATGGGGAAGAATCAGAAGAATAAACTATGGGCTTCCCTCTGTTTCCATCTCCTTCTGTGTCACCATTTTTACATATGTAGTTGGCTGGCACAGAAGAAAATATATGATAGGGATCTTTAGCTCTTTAGTTTCTTAGAATGATGTTGTCTTTTTATCTTCAAAGCATGTTTTGGTTTGAATGGAAAGTGTAGTCTCACAGAGCTATCAGCACCCCACTTACTCCTTTATAAAAGGAACAGGCCTACCTTGTACTACCTTCAAGTCTCCCTGAGTTCCCACATATCATGGATCCATCAGAATTTTGTGTTTATGGGGCACTGGCACCACCACACGCAGGCAGGATGGCAATATGGGGAAGAATCAGAAGAATAAACTATGGGCTTCCCTCTGTTTCCATCTCCTTCTGTGTCACCATTTTTACATATGTAGTTGGCTGGCACAGAAGAAAATATATGATAGGGATCTTTAGCTCTTTAGTTTCTTAGAATGATGTTGTCTTTTTATCTTCAAAGCATGTTTTGGTTTGAATGGAAAGTGTAGTCTCACAGAGCTATCAGCACCCCACTTACTCCTTTATAAAAGGAACAGGCCTACCTTGTACTACCTTCAAGTCTCCCTGAGTTCCCACATATCATGGATCCATCAGAATTTTGTGTTTATGGGGCACTGGCACCACCACACGCAGGCAGGATGGCAAGGAAGGGCAGCAGATGTGCATTTTGGGTGTATCTCCTCTCGTGTCATCTTCTCATTGTCCCATCAAACTTCATTGACAAAACACAGGTGCAAAGCTAAAATCAGTAGCAATTCCAAGACAGAAACAACAATGCTTTAAATCAAGAGTGAGGCCCTTCTCAGCATGCCTGCCTAGTTTGCACACTCATAAAGTTACATCTGTCTACATTTTACTCTTGTTTTCTGGAACAACTCTAACTCAAGAGTGGATGGTGAGGGGCACAGAAGAGATAAAACAACCTGACCCCAAGTGTAGGTGGTCTCATGTTAGGAGTTTTAAATAATGTGGACACATACATTCACTATTAGAGATAATTTCCCCAGGCCAGAATACTGGAGTGGGTAACCTTTCCCTTCTCCAGGGGATCTTCCCAGCCCAGGGATTGAACCCAGGTCTCCCGCATTGCAGGTGGATTGTTTACCAGCAGGGAAGCCCAGAGATAATTCCATATTCATCTAAACATGAATTTGGTGAAAATCTGTCTTATCCTGGAAAAAAATAAACAGATAGAAAGAGCTACTTGAAAAATACACTGTGCATAAACAGATGTTGCCTAGTGGGAGACAAAAAATTCATCATAGAAGGATATCAGATGGTTTCTAAGTCATAAACTCTAATTGAGATGATGTTTAAAACATTTTAATTTTTTCCTCCCATTTATTAAATTCCTGGTTCCTGAAAAATAAGAACCATGTGCCATAAATCCTGACTCCCAGAGCTCCTGCTATCTTAGATATGAATAGGTTTACTTAGAAGTTTCACTTCTTGAATGAGGGAATGTGGCAGGAACTGTCTCCACAGATTGTTCCAGCTTACTTTGGGCATCTCTGACCCATGATTCTGAAGACAGATAGTAACCCAGAAATGGATTTGTACCTTTTACACCTCATTAGCTTACGTTCTCCCTGCCTGTCTGACAGGGCAAAGATTTATGATTCAGAAGTTCTCTGCCTCACTGCTTATCTTTCCCACCTGGGGATTGAATATTTATTTTCAGCTTCCACCTTTGACCATTGAATTTGACTCAGTGAAGCATGTATAACAATGACTCTTAGTACTACAGCTGTAAATATATTGCTCTGTTGATGTATTATCTTTTAAGGGGGCAAAGTGGACATACAAAAATTAAATTGCATAACATAACAACCCATTCAATGAAGTTGGGAATTTTCTGTTCTTCAGAGATATATCAGTGCATTTTGGAGAATTTATCTTGTCTGTCAAGTCAAAGCTGGTGAAATGCAGGTGCCTAGATGGATAATGGAGTAGGTCTTAAATTTCAAACGTTCAGGCAGTTTTCACATATTTCACTTCAGGGGAAGTCAGTTTTCTTAGTTTATTGAAAAAGATAAACTATTCTAAATAACTTTACTTCTTAAATTTTTAAGTGAAACTTGAAATAGGAGAATTTGTGTCAGATCTTTATATGAAATATTTATTAAATGCAGTAAAATTCTTTGTTGAATTTGCAGTAGTTGAACAGCCAGCAGAGCTTGACCTTGCTTATTGCCAGACACATCCTTTTAAGCTACAGTGTAATGACCAGGGAAAGGGTATGTGAAGTTCCAGACGATGTTTAGACAGAGAGTTGTAATCCTGTATCAATCTTTCAGAGCCTCAGTGGCATTGTCTGTAAAATACTCACCATAATTTATATCATGGTTGTAAAGGTTGAAGACAGATTGCTGGGCACAGAGGATAGAGAGAGATAGAGGCTCTGACATCTAAACTCAGCTGTCCTTGTGGATTCACTGTGGTCTGCGCAGAAATACATTTGATCCTCACAACCTTCCTGTGAGTTTGGCTCAAAGTGTTTGGCCGCTCTTTCCAAAGGAAACTAAAAAGCACAGAGAAGTTTAGTAAATTTCCTGAGTTCACACAAATAGGAAACAATGAGATTGAGTCTGAAGGACTGATTGTTTGCTTCCAGCATTGGTAATTATGCCTTTGATCTTAGAAAGAATTCAGTGCTAACTTTTGTTTTCAAATCTTCAGAAATAATTTTGTACTGATTCCAAGGAAATAGCAGTTGTGCATTTCATGGGCAGTTTTAGTCATTTCCCTCAATAAAACATGACCATAACATCATTTATTTGTCGAAAAACCACAAGTGGGAGGTCAAGATAATGCAAGAAATTAGGATTGCAAATACAGAAGAATACTAATTACAAATAAATCGCTAGTTGTTTATCTACAGACATTTAAGAGTCAGTATAATCTCAAGAAGACAATTTTTGGTTTGTTCATAGATGTGGTGACATTTTAAATTGGCTTTCTCACTTGTAAAAACAGCCTTGAAAATAAGCAAACAATATTCCAAAGTAAATTGATCAGTCTTTAGCCATTTATTCACACAGGTGCAAACTCCTTTGAAAATCACATAAAAATGAATGTTGGCTGTTTGTTTAGAACTGACGTTAAATGGTTAGGACTCAATGTGTATACATTTTAAATTTCAACGAACAGTGACAATATGTCATTTACTTTAAACTAATGCCAAGTATCATGACATAAGACATGGTTTGCCTAACAGACTAAAATCAAAACCTACAGGAGACATTTTAATAAGTATTTTCATGAGAGTAAAAACATTTACTCATTTTTGGCATATTTATTTTAGCATAGAAGTATAGTGGGCTATAAGAGAAGCTTTAGAAATAAGAAAGCTCACTTGAATTCTATTGCTTGTATCTATCACTGTCAATGGTAGGTCATATGTTTAGCAAATTAATAAACATTTGTTGAGCCACAGGTGTGCCACACTCTACACCAGAAATAGAATAATAAATGTGAACCAAGTGAACACAGTCTTTAGTGAGCTCTTGATGGGGGTGGGGCATGATAGATGGAACAACTCAGATGCAGGCAGTGAGTGAATGTATTACATGCAAAGAATTTAAAAATAAGAATAAAAGGGAATAAAGTTGGTCTGCTTTTATCATTATATTGTAGAAATTCTAAACAATGTCAGTCTTAACATAGCCCTCCCTTTGGGGGCAGACTTATCTATGTACCATGGCCTTCTTTTTATGAAAGAATATTAATAGCTTTACTCAAAAAACCATAACAGTCCAGGTATCAAATAACAGATATGTGCACAGAATGAAATAATACTCAGTAGTGAAAAAGAGTAAATTAATATCAAATCAACAATATGTATAAACCTGAAAAATAACATGAACAAGATGAAAACTTAGACAGGAATACCTTCTGTCTGATTCCATTTATACAAAGATCAGGAACAGGAACACTAGTATATGGTAGAAACTGATTGAAATAATGGTTGCCTTTGAAGCAGCCTGGGTGAAATTTGATTAGAAAGAGATATGAGAAATCTTTTTTGGATGGTCATGTTCAATATCTTGATAGGGTTTTGTATTACAGAGATGTATGCATTTGTCAAACTGCAACATATGGACATTATCATACTCAAATTTTATGTCAAAAGAAGAAAACTATAATCAAATACTTGTTCAGTTATATAAATATGTATAGTTTATGGTGAAATCGATTGACCTCTGAAATTAACTTTGAAATGCATCACAAATAAGATGGATTGATGAATAGATAAGAGACTGAGTAGATAGTAAAATAATAAGACAGCATTAGAATGTTGGTGGTGGCATACAAGTTTACTAAAAAATTCTTTCAATTTTTTATGTTTCACAATTTTGATAATACAATATTATAAAAATGTGATAGATGATAGATAAATTTTTAAAAATTACCTGGCATATAGGCCAGGTAAATTCCATGTACTGATTATTGAAGAACCTAAAGTTACAGTTTCCAAAGGGGATAACTTACATTCAACCTAGGCCAACTATCATCCACTCCAGAAATTGAAACTCATATTCTGCCAATGCCCACTGCAGTCCATTTCATTTATGAAAATATTTCATCATCTGTCTGTGGCTTATTTTGCCTGCTTTTAGCAGAAACCACTGTTCACCTCCAAACCCAGGATACCAAAGGATGGTGAACTTGGTGAACTCCATATGTAAGCTGATGTCCAGGTATTTAGTCAGTCAGTCAGTTCAGTCACTCAATTGTGTTCAACTCTTTGCAAACCCATGGACTGCAGCATGCCAGGCTATGAAAAGAAGAGTTCCTTACTGCCATATTGCATGAAATCCTTATTGCCAAACTCATACTTAAATTGAAGAAAGTAGGGAAAACCGCTGGACCACTCAGATATGACCTAAATCAAATCCCTAATGATTATACAGTGAGAGGGAGAAGTAAATTTAAGGGACTAGATCTGTTAGACAGAGTGCCTGATGAACTATGGATGGAGGTTCGTGACATTGTACAGGAGACAGGGAGCAAGACCATCCCTAAGAAAAAGAAATGAAAAAAAAAAAAAAAGGCTCTCTGAGGAGACCTTCATTCCACATTCCAAGGCCAAATTTGCCTGTTACTCCAGGTGTTTCTTGACTTCCTACTTTTGCATTCCAGTCCCCTATAATGAAAAGGACATCTTTTTTGGGTGTTAGTTCTAAAAGATCTTGTAGGTCTTCATAAAACCGTTCAACTTCAGCTTCTTCAGCATTACTGGTTGGGGCATAGATTTGGATAATTGTGATATTGAATGGTTTGCCTTGGAGACGAACAGAGATCATTCTGTCATTTTTGAGATTCCATCCAAGTACTGCATTTTGGACTCTTTTGTTGACCATGATGGCTACTCCATTTCTTCTGAGGGATTCCTGCCCACAGTAGTAGATATAATAGTCATCTGAGTTAAATTCACCCATTCCAGTCCATTTTAGTTCNNGATCATTCTGTCGTTTTTGAGATTGCATCCAAGTACTGCATTTCGGACTCTTTTGTTGACCATGATGGCTACTCCATTTCTTCTGAGGGATTCCTGCCCACAGTAGTAGATATAATGGTCATCTGAGTTAAATTCACCCATTCCAGTCCATTTTAGTTCGCTGATTCCTAGAATGTCGACGTTCACTCTTGCCATCTCTTGTTTGACCACTTCCAATTTGCCTTGATTCATGGACCTGACATTCCAGGTTCCTATGCAATACTGCTCTTTACAGCATCGGATCTTGCTTCTATCACCAGTCACATCCACAGCTGGGTGTTGTTTTTGCTTTGGCTCCATCCCTTCATTCTTTCTGGAGTTATTTCTCCACTGATCTCCAGTAGCATATTGGGCACCTACTGAACTGGGGAGTTCCTCATTCCGTATCCTATTATTTTGCGTTTTCATACTGTTCATGGAGTTCTCAAGGCAAGAATACTGAAGTGGTTTGCCATTCCCTTCTCCAGTGGACCATATTCGGTCAGACCTTTCCACCATGACCCGGCCGTCCTGGGTTACCCCACGGGCATGGCTTAGTTTCATTGAGTTAGACAAGGCTGTGGTCCTAGTGTGATTAGATTGACTAGTTTTCTGTGAGTATGGTTTCAGTGTGTCTGCCCTCTGATGCCCTCTTGCAACGCCTACCATCTTACTTGGGTTTCTCTTACCTTCAGTCTTACGAAGAATTGATGCCTTTAAACTGTGGTGTTGGAGAAGACTCTTGAGAGTCCCTTGGACTGCAAGGAGATCCAACCAGTCCATTCTGAAGATCAGCCCTGGGATTTCTTTGGAAGGACTGATGCTAAAGCTGAAACTCCAGTACTCTGGCCACCTCATGTGAAGAGTTGACTCATTGGAAAAGACTCTGATGCTGGGAGGGATTGGGGGCAGGAGGAGAAGGGGACGACAGAGGATGACATGGCTGGATGGCATCACGGACGCGATGGGCGTGAGTCTGAGTGAACTTTGGGAATTGGTGTTGGACAGGGAAGCCTGGCGTGCTACAATTCATGGGGTCGCAAAGAGTCGGACACGACTGATGGATTGAACTGAACTGAACTGAACTAACTGAAGAACTCAGGTTAGTCGGGCCCGTCTCCCCCCCACTGGGAGGGCGTAGCCTTCTGCCTGGAGAATGTGGGAGGGACCAAGGGAGGGTCTAGCTCCGGGTTCGAATCCCAGGGAGCCAATCTGATGGGGCGGTGCTCTGGGGTTGTTTCAGTCATGTCGGACTCTGCGATCCCATGGACTGTAGCCCTCCAAGCTCCTCTGTCCATGGGATTCTCAAGGCAAGAATACTGGAATGGGTTGCCAGGCCCTCCTCCGGGCATCTTCCTGACCCAGGAATCAAACCCATGTGTCTTAGGTCTGCTGCATTGGCAGGAGGGTTCTTTACCACTAGCCACCCAGGAAACCTAATTTCTTGCTTGAAGTCAAGGATCCTGTATCAAAGTATAGCCCAGTGCCTGACACAAAGTGCTTACTGAATAAATTAGTGAACAAGGTGATCATTTTCTTGGTGTCTAGCTCCGGGTTCGAATCCCAGGGAGCCAATCTGATGGGGCGGTGCTCTGGGGTTGTTTCAGTCATGTCGGACTCTGCGATCCCATGGACTGTAGCCCTCCAAGCTCCTCTGTCCATGGGATTCTCAAGGCAAGAATACTGGAATGGGTTGCCAGGCCCTCCTCCGGGCATCTTCCTGACCCAGGAATCAAACCCATGTGTCTTAGGTCTGCTGCATTGGCAGGAGGGTTCTTTACCACTAGCCACCCAGGAAACCTAATTTCTTGCTTGAAGTCAAGGATCCTGTATCAAAGTATAGCCCAGTGCCTGACACAAAGTGCTTACTGAATAAATTAGTGAACAAGGTGATCATTTTCTTGGACACTCGCTTATTGAAGTATTGTCAGACCTGAGTTTTGGTTTGTAAGCATGGATTCCTTTGGGTCCTTCCATGCTCCCCTGGGAGAAGGGCTCCAGCAGATGGAAGTCGGGGGTGGGAAGGGTGGAGGGGAGGGGTGTTTGGGAGGGGTGGGGGGAGGGCAGGTGACTGAGGACAGGTGAGACTGGAGACCCCCAACAGTTGTGCTGTGACCCGCTGGCCTGTCCTGCCTTGTAATTACAGGACCAGGTGGGTGTAAGGGGAGCCACAGCAGCAGGGCTGGTGTCCCCAGGGGGGTGCTCAAATGCACTGGTGGTACCACCGGGCTGCAGGTCTGAAAGGGTGTTGGCTGGGGGGAAGGGGGCTGCCTCCAGCTCTGTTTGGATGTGATAACACCCGAGAGCACCAGTGGCAGGAGAGCTGGGTGTGATGCCCACATGCTACGTTCCAGGGAGCCGGGAGCATGCCCAGACCCACCTGGCCTGCACCTCAGAACACCTAGGAGCTCGAAAGACAGAAAAACCTGGTAACAGTTCAAGTGTCCATCAGAGATGTTGGGTAAACAGCGTGGCCTGTCACGGGGTGGATTATTACTAGCTTTAAAAGGGAAGGAATTCCTAACAAATAGGAGGACATGCACGAACCTTGAGGACATGATGCTGAGTGAAAGAAGCCAGTCACCAAAGGCGAAGACTGCTGCTTGATTCCACTCACGAGTTTCCTAGAGGAGGCAGTTCATGGAGACAGTGGATGGTGGAACCAGGGGCTGGGGGAAGGGGGAGTTGTTTAATGGGCACGAGTTACAGGTTGGCATTGCAGGCAGATTCTTTACCAACTGAGCCCCAAGGGAAGCCCAAGAATACTGGACTGGATAGCCTATCCCTTCTCCAGCAGATATTCCTGACCCAGGAACTGAACCAGGGTCCCCTGCATTGCAGACAAATTCTCTACCAACTGAGCTATCAGGGAAACCCATCTTACCACAATTCTTTTTTTAAAGCAGGCCTGGTGGCACACCCCCCCCCCCC
>SJXQ01005372.1:464660-509281 GCA_006408695.1 Aepyceros melampus | reverse complement strand
CTGAGCGTGGGGATTCTGGAGGCTCCCAGGTGGTCCCCATGCAGCCAGGCTGGGAGCTCTGTCCCCGCCAGCTTCAGCAGCCCTGTCCCCCAGCCCCCGTCCCCTCATGAGGGCCTGGGCTCCAAGGGGCTCGAAGGCCTGAGGAAGCGTCACTTCCTGGCACGCCTGGATCCGATGCTGCCCTGGGGAGTCTCGTCTGCTCTCTACAGAGACCTGAGGTCCCTCTGGATCGGAGGCGTCCACCCTCCCCTAAGTGCCTCTGGGCCCCGTGCTCTCCACACCAGCAGGGACTGGAGGTGGCACTGACCCTCGCCCTGCTTCTCAGGGTCCTGAGGTCAGGGAGGCTCGGTGCTGTGCCCACAACACACTGCAGCCCAGCCGGGGCTCAAACCCAGGACTGTCCAGCCCTGCAGCTTCTCAGGCCTCCCCATCCCGCCAGGGTCCAGTAAGCCCAAAACACCCACCAACACCGGGCTGCGGGTGGATCTACAGACAGGATGATCAGATCATGCGACCACCCTGGGCACACCTGTCCCGGGTGGACACAGGGCCAGCGCTGCCTCTGGCAGAGTGGAGACGGTCTATGCCCCTTCCAGGTCCCAGGGACATGCTAGCTTTTTCCCACCTGCGTCGCCTCCTGGCATCTGGCAGCTCAGGGGTGTCCCACAGCCACCCACTCATCTGTGTCCCCAAAATAAAATACGCAACATCCCCAAATGACCCCTCCTTGAAGTCTGGCCCAATCTTTCTGGAAGGTCGCTTGGCATAAAACGTTTGTAATCCTTGACCAGAAATTGCGCACCCAGGGTGCCCCCTGTCTGCACCCTCAGCCATAGGACCTGCCCCCCAGCTCACCAGAAGCTCCCTCAGCCCCCACCCCGCCAGCTGGGTGACTGGGCTCCCTGCCAGCCTCCACCCGCACGTTCTGGGCCCCCATCTCATCTCACCTTGACTTACAGCTCGGGAGGAGCCGTCTTATCTCTCCGGGCAGAGATGTGGCTCCCTCGAAAGCTGTTTCTGCTAGACAGATGTCTTAATTCACTCGCAAGAGCCCGCCAGGACTTGATATTGAACAAATAGTCAGAAGTGACAGCCACTCGGCCTGGTGCAGGTGAGCCAGAGCGGACACTGACCACGGAACCTGTGGGCCAGTGAGGGAGTGAATAGGGTTCTCCGGAAAGATAAGTCCCCCTCCTAACCCCTGGGACCTGTGAAATGGACCTGATTGGAGGAAAGGGGTTTTGCAGATGTGGTTAACTTAATTATCTCAGTCATCCTGGATTTAGAATGGCCCTAAATCCAACAGGCCTTTGAGTCTAAAACAAAAAGGGAGATTTGAAACTCGGACATGGAGTGAGAAGGCTGTGTGAACAGACAGAGCCTGGAGGGATGTGACCCTGAGCTAAGGAAGCCAGGACCACCAGGGGCTGGAAGAGACAGGAAGGGTCCTGCCTGAAAACCTCCATAGGGATCATGGCCCTGACAACACCTTGAGTTCAGACCTCTGCCCTCAAACTGAGCAAGAATACGTTTCCATTGGTTTCTGAGTGTGTAGTAATTGTCATGGCAGCCACAGGAAGCTCACAGCCAGAATCACTAATCCCCTGGGAGTGAGGGCTGAGAAGGATGGAGTGGAGCCAGGGAGCAGGGGGCTTCCGTGGGAATCAGGAAAGGTGAGAAGTTAACCATAGACAAAGAAGAGGTCTCGCAGCCAAGAGACTGGACAACCAGCAGCCAGCATCAGCCTGTGAGCCCTGTCCCTTCAGGCGACCCCACCCTAGCCTCGGGGTCTCCCGGCCGAGGCCCCAGTCGTGAAGCAGAGACAATCCGCTCCCCCTGTGCCCGTCCACACTCCTGTCCACAGCCTTCCTATCTCTTCCAGCTTCTGGTGGTCCTGGCTTCCTTGGCTTGTGGCCCCATCCCTTCCAGCTCTGTCCGCTCGCGCAGCCTTCTCACGCTGTATCTCAAATCTGGGGCTGCGGTAGGAACACTCACACTTTGGGCTCCTCACAGCATGGTGACTGGATGCCAGTGGGAGGTCGAGGGTGGGGAAGACAAAGAAGAGCAGGCAGGGGGAGAGAGGGAGAGAGCTGGGGGGGACACCTGTCCTATGACCCCTTGGAAGCTGTGAGCATCACTCCCGCCACATTCTGTTGGTCCAAGAAGTGACCGATGTCCACTCGAGGTCAGGGGGCCAGCACGGACCCCGCCCATCTCTCTGTACAGGAACGTCCGTGTCACTTCCAGAGAAAAGATGTGAGAGGGGATCCATTTTGCTGCAGCTGTTTGGGGTCATACAGTCTCGCCTTCTCTGTCTCTCTCTTTGTCTCTGTTTCCCTGACCCTTGCTGTCTCTTTCTCTCTGTCTCTCCATCTCTCTATCTCTCCAGCAGTCTCCCTGTCTCTCTGCCTGCTTGTGCCAGACACATGCCCACCCCCTTTCTGCCGATGGACTTCCTCTCGGCTTCTGCCCTGGCAGCCCTCAGTGTCTGTGTGAGAAACTCCAGCCTGACCTTCCATGACCGTCAGTTAAGGTGTCCACCTCTCCCATGTGTGGACCTTCTGGGGACAGAGTCCTGGCCAGCCAGTTGGCCACAGTCAGCTTCCTGTGGCCAAGGAACCACCGCTCCAAGCCTGAACTCCAAAGGCTGTGCTGCCCGGCAGAGTCTGGCTGCCTGAATAATTAAAAGCCTTTGGCATGGTCTATAGGTGAGTTTGAGGGCGGCCCTCATTCACACAGGGAGTGGGCACTGGGTCAGAAGAGGCTCTGCTCAGACCAGTGAAGGACAATAGGCTCTGCTGGCCTGCTGTAGTCCACGGGCTCTGGAATGTCGGCAGGGGGAGAGAGAGGAGGGCCTGGGAGTGGCAGCCCTTACTTAAGGCAGGGCAAACTGACTGTGGCTCACACCTCAGAGGCCCCAGGATCCAGCTGAAATCAGAATCCACCATTTCCACCCTTAATCACATGCACAAATCCTTGCCTTAGGGTCTGTCCTGGGGACAAGGAGTTGGCTGGCAAGTCTGAAGTCTGGCTGGCAGGTAGAAACTCAGACAAGAGAGGGTGTTGGCCCAAAGTCTGTAGGGCAAATTGTTGCTGTTCACTCAGTCACTAAGACACGTCTGACTCTTCAGCAGGTTAGCAAGCTGGGCACTCAGACAGCGTTTCCGTGCTGCAGTCTTGGGGCAGGATTCCTTTTTCTCAGGGAAACCTATTTTTGCTCTTAAGGCCTTTGACTGATTGCCTAAGCTCCACCCAGACTATTCAGGGTGATCTCCTTAATTTAAAGTCAAAGTGGGGCTTCGCTGGCCAGTCCAGTGGTTGGGACTGCGTGCTTCCAATACAGGGCACATGGATTTGATCCCTGGTTAGGGAGCTAAGGTCCCACATGTTCATGGCACAGACAAAGGGTTTAAATAAATAAATCAGTCAGTGGATTGTAGATGCCGACTCCATTCATAGTATACCTTCATAGAAACACCCAGGCGGGTGTTTGACCAAATAGCTGGCATCGTGCCCTAGCCAGGACGACACACAGCACTGAATCATCCCACCCACCGAGACATCTACGGGATGGGAAGTCGAGGATGGGATGGTCTTCAGGCACAGCTGGGTCCAGGAGCTCAGGGTCTGGCATAGGTCTCATCCTTCTCCAGGCTTGCTTTCCTCCATGTTTGTTCTGCGTTGCGTCTCCACAGGCCTTCAGGCTCCTCGCTCAGTAACTGCAGGAGAAGCCTCTCGGCCTGCATCACACAACTGTCCCGGAGAATACTCTGACCGGCCTGCTGGGCCACACGCCCACCACGAGCACTGCTGCACACCCGCGCTGTGTCCTCCACCAGGGCCCTGGGATGAAGGAAGAACTCCCAGCGAACTGGAAAAAGGAGACAACACGGGGACTTCTCTGCTGGCCCAGTGGTTGGGAACCTGCCTGTCATTGCAGGGCAAACAGGTTGATCCCCACAGGCCACGAAGCAACTGGGCCCCAGAGCCACAACTCCTTAAGCCTAGAGCCTGTGCTCCAGAGCCGAAGCCGCCGCAATGAGGAGCCTGCACACTGCAAACAGAGAAGAGCCCCCGCTCACCGCCACAGAGAAGGCAGTCACACAGCAAAGAAGACCCAGCACAAACAAAAATTAATAAACGAAAAGAATTTTTAAAAAAGGAGACAATATACCACATAGCTCCCTAAGCCATGAGGCTCAAGGCTCCTGACTCTGGTCACTTTCTCCTTTAGAATTTATGATGTTTGAAGATAAGGGGAGAGTATTTTATTTTCTCAAAGGTGACAAGTCAGAAAACACAGGCCATTCGACCGTCCATGGGCCCTGAAACGGTCACCTTTGTCCAAGTGACACACCGCAGGCTGCTCTGCTGTTCCCGGCAGCGGTTGGTCACACTGCGGTCAGGACCAAAGGCGCGTGCCCTGCACCCGGGTCCCGGTGAAAGGCTGCTTCTGAATCCGCAAAGGAATAGAACACCCTGGGTTACAGTTAATAAAGGTCATTGTTCCTAGACATGAACAAAGCCGGCCTTCATTTCTTTATTTGGTGGCCCATTTGGTGAAGCACTTAAGACGTGCCCAGGCCAACATACACATATAATGGTTTTAATTACATCCTGTGAATTTATTTTTCCAGAGAGAAATATTTCTCGGGGAAATGTCCATAAAAGCAACGTTCGCAGCAGCGTGATTGTGTGTTTCCTAGAGGAAGTCTGTTTAGTTTAAGTCCCACTTTGAGCACAACTTTTGCAAAGACAGGGGTCCTGAGAAGGCGGCCAGCAGCCCCAGAGATGGCAGTGTCGTGGGCGGGGATGCTGGGTATGCTGGGTGAGCGGTCCACCCCCCATGGAGAGGAGGCAAAGTGAAGGAGGGCGGCATGCTTCCCACTGACTCGCCAAGCTTTAGTGAGACAGGGCTATTTCTACCCAGTTCTGCCTGCTGCATCGCAGGTTCCTTAAAGGAAATTTTGAAGGACCAGTTTTTAAAAAGGACACTTACAGAAAGGAGGAGATGGTTCCAGATGGAAGGTCTAAGATGCCAGAAGAAATGATGAGCAGATATTGGTAAATTTGTGAATGAATGTTGACAAATCTTGGCTGCCTAAACAACACAAAATCCTTAATTTGTAAAACTACAACGAGGTGCCACCTCACACGGGTCAGAATGGCCATCGTCAAAAGTCTGTAAATAAATGCTGGAGAGAGTGTGGAGAGATGGGAACCCTCTTACTCTGTTGGTAGGAATGTAAATTGGTGCAGCCAGGATGGAAAACAATATCGGAGGTTCCTTAAGAAACTAAAAATAGAGCCACCACATGACCCTGCAGTCTCACTCCTGGGCATATATCCAGAGAAAAACATGGTCTGGAAGGACACATGCCCCCTGATGTTCGTTGCAGCACTGTTCACAATAGTCAGGACCTGTAGTTACCTAATGTCCATCAACAGAGTAATGGACAAAGAAGACAGGATACATCTATACGAGCGACTGTCACTCAGCCATAAGAAGGAATGAAATAACGCCATTTGCAACAGAGATGGACCCAGAGATTATCATACTAAGTGAACTAAGTCAGACAAAGACAAATATATGATATCACGTGTGTGGAATCTGAAAAATGGTACAAATGACCCTATTTACAAAACAGAAACAGGCTCACAGACTTCAAAAACAAACTTAGGGTTGACAAAGGGGGTAGGGAGGGGGAGGAATAAATTAGGGGTTTGAGGTTAACATATGCACTGCTGCTGCTGCTAAGTCTGAGCAACCCCATGGACTGCAGCCCACCAGGCTCCTCTGTCCACGGGATTTTCCATATGCACAATACCCTGTATAAAGTAGACAGTCAACAATGACCTGCTGTACAGCACAGGGAACTCTAGCCAGTATTCTACAACAACCTATATAGGAAAAGAATCTGAAAAGGAATGGACATATTTATATATATAACTGACTCTGCTGTAAACCTGAAACAAACCCAACATTGTAAATCAACTCTGCTGCTGCTGCTGCTGCTGCTAAAGCTTCAGTCATGTCCGACTCTGTGCCACCCCAGAGATGGCAGCCCACCAGGCTCCACCGTCCCTGGGATTCTCCAGGCAAGAACACTAGTATAAAATTTAAAAACAAATCAAAAAAAGTAAATCTATAAAATTTTAAAAATTAAAAAACTTTAAAACCAATTTGTGAGCAAAAAACAACAGGATAAATCTAAAAATCAGATGATACAGTATTTAAGTTGAGGTTGTCCTTGTATTATTGGAAGAAAGTAAAGATATTGATCAAACTTAGTGGGATTAAAGTAGATTAGATATCAAATTAACAACCATATAGTGCATAACTCCCAAATTAGAGAGCTCTAGGAAAACTGAATATGAAAAAGAGGCTAAAAACTTTCTGGTTTCCAAAACAAGACCAGAAAAACAAAAATCAAAAGAGTAGGAAAAGTAAAGTATTCTTAATAAGACAGAATAGTAAATCCAAGTAGAGCAAATCATCCAGGTTA
The DNA here is from genome assembly GCA_006408695.1 of Aepyceros melampus. NCBI lineage: Eukaryota > Metazoa > Chordata > Mammalia > Artiodactyla > Bovidae > Aepyceros > Aepyceros melampus. The sequence goes on along the minus strand of SJXQ01005372.1, from coordinate 502,775 downwards.
AAACAAAGGCCATGCAGCTTAAGTGTTTACAAGAGACACAGATAAAATGTAAAAATTAAGAAAGATTTAAAAGCAAAGGATGAAAAAATATATCAAGGAGAAATCAATCATCACAGTGAGTTGTTTAGTCACTAAGTCGTGTCCAGCTTTTTGTGACCCTATGGTTTATAGTCCGCCAGGCTCCTCTGTCCATGGAATTTCCCAGGTAAGAATACTGGAGTGGGTTGCCATTCCCTTCTCCAAGGGATCTTCCTGACCCAGGCATCGAACTCGTCTCCTGCGCTGCAGGCAGATTCTTTACTGCTGAGCCACCAGGAGGCCCCACAAATCGTACAATACCTTTTTATAAACACCATGTAGGTCCACAGTCGAGGTGCTACCCTTTGTTGCTTCTCATCGCAGCGGCTTCTCTTGTCGGGGAGCACAGGCTCTAGACACACGGGCTTTAGTATTTGCCCCACAGCATGTGGGATCTTCCTGGACCGAGAATTGAACCTGTGTCCCCTGCATTAGCAGGCAGGTTCTTTACCACTGAGCCACCAGGGAAGCCCCTGAACAAACAGTAACTAAGCGGAAAGCTAAAACAATGAAGGCCATTAAGAGAAAGTGGAGCAGTAGCTTTGTGAGCAGAGCCCAGGGAAACCCAGGCCACCTTCTGGTCCCCGGAACCAGCCACTCAAGCAGGGTCAGCGGAAGGGTACTGGGAGGCCAGAGACCTGTGCCTCCACCCCCTGCCTTCCCAGGTGCAGGATGCCACTGGCGGGACCCGGGCCCATGAGGCCAGATCCGCTCTGTCTGCAGTGCTCCCACGCCACCCCGCCCCCAAGTCCTCTGGCTCTTCTCTGATCCTGGAGACCCAGCTGATCCTGGGGAGGACCTCAGTCGCCCTGAGCCCACCAAATCCAGGGGCAGGGGCCCACGCCCAAAGCCCCTGAGTGTGTCTGTCTGAGAAAGCAGAGCCTGGAGGAGCTGTCAGCTCAAAGGCTGTTTTGTCGGGAAGCGGGACAGGTGTGGTCACCTGGAAAGCAATCAGCACACCTCGCCTCGTCCCCTGCAGCTCTGGTGGACCAGCCCTTTACAAGGACCTGGGGACCTGGCGGAAATGCAGTCTGAGGGCCCCACTGCGAAAGGTCAGGTCTGGGAGCGGGACAGACACCCCCACCCCCGCTGTCACTGCTCCGGAGAAGGGTTTGCAGACCTGCCCGGGGCTGGGAGCCTCTGATCTTTCCCGGAGCCCAGATCCCCTGCCCCCTGCAGGGATGGGGCCCAGAACTTTGAGGAGGCCCCGTCAGAACCAGAGGCCACACAGAAGACCTCTCCTCCCCTGACCCGAGGGAGGGGAATGACAAATAGCATCAGTGAGACCATAGGTAACAATAGTCTCCAAATGGTAGTGGTACAAATATGTGTAGCACATAATTTACAAATAATAAAATACACAATGTTGTTTGGTCACTAAGTCACGTCTGACTCTTTTGCAACCCCATGGACTGTAGCGCCTCAGGCTTCTCCTTCGACAGGATTTCCCAGGCAAGAATACTGGAGTGGGATACCGTTTCCTTCTCCAGGGGATCTTCCTGACCCAGGGATTGAACCGAGGTCTCCTGCACAGGCAGGTGGGTTCTTCACCATTAAGCCACCTGGGAAACTCCATAAAATACACAATACTCTTATTACAAATGCCATTTAGGTCAATAATCAAGTCTCATAGAATGCTTTTGTGGATTTTTGCTGAACACTTGGGTTCACAGTCAACCTACGGCTGCAATTACCAAATGTAGCCCTGGCCTAAATGTGGGTTAACAGTTCCACTTGTTTTCACAAATAAGAGGAAAGATATTCGACCAATTTCTGCAGAGGAACCTGGCTTGCTCAGCAATGACGTGAGTGATTTCTCTGCTGAACTGAATGGTCATTTTTGATTACTGAAATGAGCTGCCTCGATTTCTTCTGTGTTATTCCACATGGGATGGCTGCAGATACACACACGTTATTATCACGCTCCCCGGGTCAGATCTTCCAGTTTCCCTCATGTAAATACTCCAGCCTTAGCCCAAAGTGACAACTGACTTTGGAGCAGGCAAAGTACACAGTCTATACTCTACACACCTGACAGGTGGCCCCGGAGGTGCAGACTAGGGCAGAAAGTAATCAGATAATTAAGCTAAGCAGCGGTGAATTTTCAGCATCCACTTCCTTCATTTTTAACACAACACCTCACAGAGCTCCGAAAAGTTTAGCGATCGCTTGTGTGAGCAGCTCCAGCCTACCCTGCACCCCTCGACCTGTGCTCAGGCCCTCATGATACCAGTGTCTGTGGCGGGGGGCTTTGGAGGTCCAGAGGGGTCTCTCAGGCAGGGCCCTGCCAGGCTCCTCCTGGAGGCACTGTGAGGGGAACACTCACCCTGGAGACCCACGCTGCTCTTTGCTTCTGTCGCTAAGGAGTCTAAGAATTTCACTTTAAAACCACAAATGGTGTTTTGGCAGGTGTCAAAATAGGGGGAACCCTGAGAAGGGCATGCAGTTTTACAGGCGGTAGGGGACAGTCTTGTGGGGGGTGGAGGCTGGTCCACAAGCCCCGTCTGGGGGGCATGCTGGTGGAGGGTCACAGAAGCCACCGCTAAGGGGACAGGCTCCTTCCCCGGTAACACGGGCTGCAAGGACCACGTTCATGCGGGGAGGTGTGATTTTGCCCCGGCTGAACGCGCTTAATGCCGGCCTGAAAGCCATGGTTTCAGGGTTTCTGTTTGCGAGTTCTATTTTTACGTGCATCCTGGTGTTTGTGTTGAAACCACCCCAAAGACGCTTTCCTTCAGAGCCCTAATCCCTGGAAATGGAAAACCCACCGGAAGAACGGGGCTCCGCTCTGCCCTGGGGCGCGTCCGGGCGGCGTGGGGGTGAGGTCCCCTCCGCGGTGGGTCCAGCCACACGGGGCTGGGACGGCCTCAGTCCCAGAGGCCAGGAGGCCTCAGGCTGCGAGGGCCCATGGCAGCTGAGCCTCTGGAGGCCCTTCCTCCACAAAAAAATATTAAAAATTCTATTTTACAACCACATTGCTATAAGGGCAAATGTATAAGCATTACACACTTAAACATTTACTCCGACCTGAAAGTTGGTTTTTTATTATAAAAAAAGCACTTCCCTGGGCTGCTAGAAGTCCATGAGCCCCGGCACTGTGCCTGATGTGTCGGTGGGTCCAGCCCACAAGCCCAGTGCCTGTGGCCCCCAGGCGGATGGGCCAGGTACTAAGGTCGGGCTCTCGTGTCTGGTCTGAGGCCGGACGGGGATGACCTGCGGCTGCTGCGGTTGGTCAGTGAACCGTGCGCACACCGGCTGGGGCTACCATGCCGTGGCACCAGCCAGAACACCTAGGGGTTTGTAGAAATCACCCACTCACCCTTTCTCAGCTGTGTGCTCACCCAGACGACAGAATAAGCAAGAGGGACCCACCCTGGGGACCCGCAGGCCACGTGTCCTCAGCCCAAAGCCCAGCAATACCCTCTGAGCTGCCTGCCCCCCTGGCATCCGGAGCCAGCCTCGTGCTCTGACACTCGGCCCAGGCCTGCTTACCCCAGAGGCCACCGGACAGCACGCCTGGGACTTAGACCTGGTCAAGGCCTGTGCTCTCACAGCCTCAGTTTTCTCATCTGGAAAATGGGTAGCTAAGGCCTGACTCCCAGCCCCAGAGAGGCTCACAGGATAAAGTGTGTTGGTGGTGACGTCTGACTCTTTGCGACTCCATGGACTGCAGGATGCCAGGCCACCCTGTCCATCACCAACATTACATGAATACTTTTATTTTTTTTGGCTGGGGTCTGTGCAGAGGGAAATGTGGAGGGAGACCCCAGGGTGGGCTGCATTCTGAGAGCCGAGTCCTCCCTTGTGGAGGCCGTGGCTGCCACGGACCCCGCTCACTGGCACCTTCCTTCTCTTTCCAGAAGGAAAGAGTGCTTTTCAGTGCTTATAGAGAGCTACTACGAGCCAATTATTGATCTTTGTACTTTATAACCAGTCACACATTTATCCTCTGACAACATCCTATGAAGCAGTAACCACGTGGATGAACCCAACCAAACACAGGGGAAAGTGAGGCAAAAACGTAGGCCGTCTGCCCAAAGTCACCAGCTAACAAATGAGCCCTCCCTGGGCTGAGGGCTGGACACCCTGACCTGCCGGGATCCCAACTCCGGTCACTCTCTCCAGCCTGGATTCCCAAACTCTCTGCTCTGTTATTCCTGGAGAATAAGCCCAAATGTTGGTTTCCGGATTTTTCCACGAATTGACTGCTTAGTTATATCTTCCTTCCATCACTCGACTGGGCTACAGGTATTTTTCTTATTAAAGAATATTATGGATATTAACTTTTTGTTAGAGATATTGCAAATATTCCTCCCAGTGAGCCATTTTTTACTTTTGCTTGGTTACATAGAAGTTTTTATTTCTTACAGAGCCAAGTGTCAATATAATTTTTTTCATTTATGGCTTCTGAAAAAGGAAATTCTTTTTCAGCCTAAAATATGTGTAGCACTCCATATGCGCTCATCTTTTTTAAATGTCTGTATTTATTTACTTGGATGTGCCGGGTCTTAGTTGCAGCAGGCGGACTCGTCGCTGGGGCCTGTGGGATCTAGTTCCCTGCCCAGTGACCCAACCCGTGCCCCTCGCACTGGGACCATGTCGTCTAGGCCACTGGGCCCCCAGGGGAGTCCCTGTGCTCCCCTCCAGTGCTTTACTCCACGCATCACACTGCCTCTCCCAAAACAGAATTATCACAAATAAATTTATAAATAGTATAATGCACACATCAATATATTATATAAACAGTTTCACACATGCTATACGTATTCTCCAATTATTCTCTTCTAGTATTCTCATATTTTTGGAACTCTTTAATTTTTTGGAATTTATTTTTGTATGTAATATTCTTTGCCATATGGAAAACCATATGTTCTAACGCCATTAATGTGGACAACGATCTGAATTATTTTTGCTTTGAAGTACCACATTTATTAGAAATTAAAATTCCTAGGATTTATGTACCTGGCTGGGGGTTCCAGTGCTCTTTCATTGATTAATTTATATTTTCCCATACCGGTACCATTCTGCTCAATCACTATAGTGTTACAGTGTGTTACCAGCTGACATTTCTTCAGTAACATCCTGGGGATTTTTGTTTTTACTCTCTAGTTTACAGACTGGGGAGAAAGGTCGACGCGTGTTCCTGAGTGCTGCACCCGCCGTGGGCTCTGCGCCCACTGAGCACGTGGACTCGCCTTCTCTCGGGCCCTGCCCTGTGGTGCGCCCTGGCCCACCTCCACGGCCCCCTTCTCCACCTCCCGGGCAGCGGTACCCAAGGGTCCCCACGGCAGAGCTGGAGTCCAGTCCCACGTCGGGGAGTCCTTCGCTCGCTCAGCCTCCTGTTCTGGGGCACCCTTCCTTGTCTGGTCCTGACCCTCTGCGCTCCCTGTGGCTAGGACCAGGAGGACAACTGGGCCCTGGGGAGACCTGTGCCCACCTGGCCCCGTCTGTCTGTCCACCAGGCAGGGTGGTCGGCGTCTGCTTGGGGTGCTGGCTGTTCACTGCCCAGGCCAGAGGGCTTGCTGCACTTTACGGAGAACCCTCAGCCCTGAAGGGCCCCACATCCCTCCTCGGCACCAGCAGCTAGGAGGCCCGAGTCCCCCGCAGTGGCCTCAGGCCAAGGCAAAGACGTGTCTGTGGCGTCCAGCCCTGTGTGTCCTCGGGCGGAGGCCTGGACAGGCTTGCCTCGGCCCACACCATGGTTCTGGTCTCCCACAGGAAAACACTCGCGGCCAGCGCTCCACACACAGGAGAGGGAGCAATCCCGGGCTTAACGTGCGTCGGGGCACGTTCGCGCCACGGGGCGGGAAGGAGACGCGGGGCCCCCTGCCAAGCTGACGGGGACCAGCTGCCCTGCAGGATGGAGGGGTGGGCAGGAGCCCCGTGTGAGCCAGGACTCTCGAGAAGCCCTTGGTACTGAGGGGCTGGTGACCCTGTCCCGGCATCTGAGCTCAGGGCTGGGGTGGGAGGCGTCCAGGCCACACAGACCCAAAGTCCCGAGCTCTCCCCAGAGCCCTGGCCTCCTTCCCACCAAGTTTCCTGCCTTAGCCTGTGGGGAAAGAAGAGCCTGTCAATCAGCAGAGGAGACCACCTTGACGAGGGCAGAATTCACCTGGAAAGGTGGGGTCCGGCTGGGAGCGGGACCTGCGCTCCCCCGCATGGCACACTCTGGTCCTTCTCTGCCAGTCAGCGGGCTGAGGGGAAAGGTCCAGGAGTCACGGAGCGGGGGCACATCCCGGGCATAACCCCGGCGGCCAGTGAGATGCACCCCCGGCCGGCAGGCCACCCCCGGCTTCCACGACTGGCCCATCTGCCCTTTGCTGTCCATGATGGGCCTTGTCCGGGCTTTGAGACGCCAAGGTGCTACCCACGGACACGACAGAGGGCAGTGATGGGAGCAAGTCAGTGTCCAGGCCCAACCTTCGATCTTCAGATCTGTAGGGGGCCTTTCGTTCTACAGCTCAGAGCAAGACCCAGGGCCCTTGGCAGTGAAACCCTGCAGTCCTAACCACTGGACCACCAGGCAAGTCCCTGAACCCCATTTTCTTACCAGAAAGACCAACTTCCTCGGTTTAAGAAGCTGATAATCAATCTGGAGCTCAGCTCTAAATATGGACTTAAACACTGGTTTTTGCAGCTTCAGAAGCCATTTAAATGTTATTTCTCTCAATGAATTTTAAAAAAAAGTCCTCTTCAACTTCCTCCATGGAAACACACGTAATCAGAAGGGGCTTCTTCCAGGAGCTTCCTTCTGCCCGCCGGTAAAGCCTGTGTTAAACTGTGCTTGCCAGGACACTTTTTAGAAAAACACACAGCCTTTTTATTAATAAAGAGCATCACGGGATGGAGGTGAGCTCACTCAGGGAGTGGACATGCTGGGGGCTTCCTCCTGTCCCAGCAGCCCTGGGACTCACACACCTGCTTTCCTGACTGGTGGGCTCCTGGCAGGGTGGGGGGCGCAGGGGGCCATGAGGAATGAGGTGACCTGTCTCTGCCTCCCTGCAAGTGGGTGGAAGACCCTGGAGCTGGGAGGGGAGTCCAGTCTGCACAGAAACCCTTCAGGGTGGGCTGCCTGAGCACAGGGTCCTACGGGAAACGTCATTCTTTTTTTTTAGGAAAAAGGAGAAACTGAATAATTTTTATTCCTTTTTTGATTGTTTTTATAAACTTCTCAGGGAAGATACATCCAAAGGCAGTCTCATTCCGAATCCAGTTTTTGTGGGAGCTCAAGCTGGTTGGTCACCCTAAGCCTGTGACTGGGGACACCACGCTGTTTATTCAAAAGCCGGGAGAGGTCTGGCCGCCTCTCCTCCCCCGCAAGTCCCCCCACGCTGTGCATGTCAGCGGAAGACACATCCCGGTGAGGTCAGGGCAGCTTGGAGAAGTCAGGGGCACCTGTCGACCGGCTGAGGACTCCAGATGCCCCAAGCCCCCAGCTCCACTTACACTGTCACTAAACACTACCACCTCTCTTCCTAGAGTCCAGTGACTAGTTTTCAAGGTGCTTATTGAGAGGAAAAATAAGTATCAACATCAAAGTAGAAAGCGTGAATTTTAGTCTCCAAGTTATCTTTTCAACAGTTGATGTATTTCCTTTAAATATAAATGTGTCAGTCCAATCAGCTCAATTGTTTTTAATTAAAATGTCTAAAGTATGACTCCAGTACTTCCTGAAAACTTACATGCCAAAGCAGAGGAAAACATTTAATAATGCTATTTGCATATTTATCAAAATCATAAATAACAGGATTTATTCATCTGTGTTGAATACAGTCATAACCACATGCAGTGACTTCCTAGGACTTCATGAATGATCACAAAATTCCTGGAAAGTGTTTACCTGCCTTATATAAGACTCCAATTTAAACAGAAAAGGGGTATCATGAGTGAAAATATAAATTTCCCTGAACTATCTTCACAGAAAAATAAACTGCATACATGCTGACGTTTTAAAAATCCATATGCTTTTTTCCAGGTGTGAACTGAACTGCACAACCCCATACACCGATAGAAAAAACAGGTGATTATTTTTAATGATTTATATATAAAATAAAAATAAATTTTATGATACAATTTGAGAGACTATTCCATACAAAATTTGACTCACATACAATGTATGCGATTTTTTTGCAACACAAAAACTCTAGTCTTACATACAAATTCATAAATGGCAGACTTAACCTGATGGAAACAGCGGCCCTTTGGGGTGGTGGCTGTTACTTGAGTCAGTGGAAAAGAGACTGTGGACATAGGAAGGCCTGGCTAACTGGTACACGTCCCCTCCTCCAATGACGTGTTAATATCTAGTGTCATTTCAGCAAACAGAATTTTATGGTTAACTACAGAAAGGAGAAAAAGACCAGTGTTTCACAATGGCACACCTTAATAATCCAATCTTGAACTTAGCTTCAAAAATCATAGAACGACCTTTGTAACAGATTTATTTTGAAAATTACACTAAGGAAAAACTTAACTGTGCCATCTGTGCTAATCTTTTAAAGAAACAAAACTTTCTCAGGAAATTCTACCATTTAAAATGACACTGCGTGGGTTACATCATAAATAACAGTATCTAGAATATAAGTGTCAGGACCCAGACTTTAAGACCCGTAAGCATGTCTCCAAACAGTGAAATCCTTTATACACAAATATAAGACTTTAGTATGTACAATATTATATGTAGTGAAAAACTAAATATAAACCATGTTTTTAAAAAAAAACTTTCGCTTTAAAAAAACATTTCTAAAAATGGTAACATCAAAAAATTTTGCAAATCTGTGCATCCTTTAAAGTCTTCCTTCTGCGGGTTTTTCCTAAGCCACCTGTCTCTGAGGTGTCCAGGTGCTTACACCTGGGCAAAGGGACAGGCCTGAAGAGCAAGCTTTGCTTCTAGAGAGGATGAGGGGTGCCATAGCTGCACTGATGTGCTCGCGGGGAAGCCCAGGGCTCGATGTTGCAGAAAGTGAGGAGCTGGCCTGTGACACTCTCAGATCAGAAGCCCGCAAAGGCCACAGTCAAATCTCCTTTTCAACTATATGAACTTTTAAGGGCTGGAAAAATAAGCAAACCATAATAAGGAGCAGTAAGAAAATTGTGTTAAGGTACACGCAATGACAGAGAGGTTAAAAACTAGAGTTCGTGGGTACCTTATAAAGACACAGGCTGAAATGAACCCTTTGCAAGTGGAAGTGAGCTAAAAATATAAGTCTCTGCTTTTTGGGCCTCATTGCATTTAAAGGCTCCTGTCAAAACATGCAGCCAGCCTCACTCAGGGCTTGAGCAGTCCTGTCAGCAGGCTCGGAGTCTGCCGTCTTGGACTCCCATGTCCCGGGCGGTCCCAGCACCGCTTACCCACTGGACAGACTGGCCCAGAACCGAACAGCTGATGGGAGAGACCAGGCTTGCAGAGAAACATCTCACATCGGTGGCGTCCGCAAGAGCCGTTTGTAACTAGCGAGTATTCCAGCAGAGGAAGGCAGGGAAACATGGTCTCTCCTAGACCGAACGTGCCTAAGGTGGTGAAGCTCTGAAAACCGGGAGGATGACGCTGTGAGCTGTTCACCGCTGCCTTCAGACTGAAACCTCACACCGGGAGCGAAGCGCCAGCCGCCTCCTCGTGCGCAGGCTGGGGCCCCTGCAGTCTGCAGCTCTGCGCTCTCACCTCCTGGAGCTCAGGTTGATGCTGTACACCATCTTCTGGGGCCCCTGCAGTCTGCAGCTCTGCGCTCTCACCTCCTGGAGCTCAGGCTGACGCTGTACACCATTTTCGGATCTTCTCCTCGTTCTTCAGGATGTTGGCCTTCACGGCACAGATCCTGTCCTGCTGGTCCCTGACCAGCTGCTCCAGCTCCGCCAGCTCCGCCTTCAGGGGCTCCACAGCCCCGTCCGTGATGCTGCCGAGACAAAGGCCGGGGCTCGTGAGGACCTTTCTCCTTTCCCATCTGATGCTTTTCCTTTTGGCTGCATCACCGTGCGGCATGTGGGGATCTTAGTTCCCCGACTGGGGACTGAACCCAGGGCCCCTGTGTTGGGAATGCAGCGTCTTAACCACTGGATCACCAGGGAAATCCCTACACTGGCTTCTTAATTAAAACAATGGGAGGTAACAAAAGTAAATTACTCATTGTATCCAAAGGCGGGGAGGGAAAGGATAAAAACATAAATGTACTTTTTTCAAGTAAAATACTTTTAAGTTACAGTCACAAAACTTTGGGGATTTCGATAAGACACATGATAAACATGGTATCCAAACTGCAAAGTCTCCTGCCTTTTGCATGTCTAAATCTAGGGGTTCCGAACACTGAGTGCAGAGCTTTCCTAGCTGCTTCCGAGAAATGCACGTTAGGCTGTGAATGAAGAAGCAACGTACTTTCCTTGGGGGAGGAGGTAAGAAAGAGGGTTGAGAGGGGAGGTCTCCCCCACTGCCGACCCTCCAGTCCCCTACCCCCTTATAAGGCCTCTCTCCCCTCACCCGTCCCCCAGCCTCCCTCCACCGACTCCACATCCTCCTGGATGTAGTCCATGATCTTGCCCAGGGGAAGGGCGCTCCGGCACAGGGTCTGGATGGACACCCGGAGCTTCTCTATCTCCTTGGAGACGATGTCCTTCTCCTTCTTCCAGGCCGACTCGAAGACGAGCAGCTTCTCCTGGGAGGAGTGTGAAGGGAGAAGAGCACACTCACTCCTGAGGGCAGAGGGGCGTGGGCGCGGGGTCAGCGCTGGTGCGGGATCCTCCGGACTGCAGACAGGGCTTCACACCCATGACCCCGAGGCTCGACCAGGCGCCCCATGAGGGCCTGCACAGTAAGATCCTATCTCCCAGGTGACTGGAGACCTACAGCTGTTCTCGTCACAAGAGCTCAGGCAGGGACATAGAGGACAGTCCCCAAAGGAAAGGGGGCCTGGGGTGCATGTCATTCCCTGAGGGCCCCACCTCCCCACTTCACAGGGCTGCAGCCCCGCCTGCCTGGAGCCAAAGATGACCTGCCCAGCAGAGGAGGAGAGGGGAGGGGAGGACCACCGCAGAGGGAGGAGCCAGAGTGTGTGGACGGAGGGCGCGGTGGGGCACCATGGGGCCGCAGGGGAGGCTGAGGCCGTGGGGCCTGGGACCTGGGGTCCTGGAGCCGGGTCGGTGGCAGAGGGGCTCACACGGCCGCTGCTGAAGGAGGGGAGGAGGCAGGCAACCGGAGACCTTCTCTCGGTTTTGGCCAGGGGTTCTTGGGCTCTTTGACACAAGCAGTATCTAGAATTCTCTTCGTATGAGACTTTACCACTGACATCTCTGAATCTCAAGAACCAACAGGCATCTTGGCTTGGGACCTTTCCTGGGGAAATTGACGCTCTTCAGGAACCCCGTGCCCAGTGCTCCCACTCCACACAGGCTGACTACATGCCCCCGCTTTGCCCACGGCAGCAGGAGTTAGATGCACTAAGTTATAGCTGATCAGCTTCTTGCATTTCTAGACTTGTTTAACGAAGTGACACATAATCGCTCCTGTCACTTCTAATCCGGTTTCAGACCAGACCCCAGAGGGCAGGAACCTGCGTCTGGTCCGTGTAAGTGCTCCTTAAATACCTGCTGAATGAACAGATGACGTAAGAGAGTCACGTGTCAAGATCCGAGCTCCACTGTGTTCTGGCCTTTAGCAAATGCGTGGAAAGCCTTAACACAACGCCTGGCACACAGAAGCATTATACAAACAGGACTACAAACAAAAGGCAAAGCTCACAGAACTAATAAGTGCGTTCTGCAAGGCTGCGGGATACAAGATAAACATACAGAAATCAACTGTTTCCATTTGCTGGCAATGAACACATGGCCAGCAAAGATGAAAACACATCGCCATCTACAACTGCTCAGAAAAGAGAAGTACTATTCGTAAATCTAACACAACACGTATAGAACTTGTGCACTGAAAGCTACACAACGTGGATAGAACCAATCAAAGGAGGTCTGAACAGTGAGAGCCATACCCCGTCCATCAACTGCAAGGTTAACACAGTAAAGATGTCAGTTCTCCCCAGACTGATATTCAGGCTTAATACAGTTCCTACCGCAGTCCCAAGGTTGTCCTAAAACTTACACAGAAAGGCACAGGATCTAGCGTGGCTGAAACGTTCTGAAAAAGAAGAAATACGCAGGAAGCATCAGGCTCCTGGATCTCAGGACGGTGTGGTCAGGGCAGGGTGGACACCCAGATCCAGGGGACAGAGCAGAGAACCCAGATCCTCCTCACAAATACGCCCACCTGACTTCTGACAAAGGGGCTGCGGCAAGCCAGCAGGGGAGACGCAGGCTTTCACCATGCGGCGCCGCAGCTACTGGGCACACAGGCAGAACGGGAGCCTGACGGGAATCTCACACCTTACCCAGAGCCTGCGCCGAAAGGGGCCACGGACTGAGATGCAAAACACAAAACTATAAACCTTCTGGGGAAAAACCTAGAGGCAAGTCCTCGGGATGTGGGGCCAGGTAAATAAATGGCTCTGACTTGACCCCAAACATGATCAGCTGAGGGAAAAGCTGGTACATGGGCGCTGTCACAGTGAACACGGTCATGGGCAGCATGCCCTGACAGCGTGGGAGACACGCTGGATGGTTCCGGGCACGTGCTCAGGCCACAGGCCCGGCGAGGGGCAGGGCCCGGGCGCAGGCTCCGGGCAGCAGCAGCAAGCAAGCAATCGAGCTGGAAAACGGACAGAAGGGCAGACACTTCACCAAGAGGACTCACAGATGCCGAAGCGCATGTGCAAAGACACGCAGAGCCACTCCCGCCAGGAAACGCGACTCACAGCACAACGAGATGGGACCCACACCTATCAGAAACACAGAGACCACGGCAGACGCTGGGAAGCATGCAGAGCCTGGACCCCACCCGCCATACGAGCCAGCAACGGTGCTCCTGGGCACTGACCCCGGAGCAGTGAAGGCATGTGGACACAAAGCTTGTGTAGGTGTGTTTATGGAGGAAGCTTCATTCAGAGCAGCCAAACACTGGACACAGCCCGGATGCCCTTCAGGGAGCGAAGAGGTAAACCATGCCACACCCACACCACGGAATACTACTTGGCAAGAAAAAGGCAACGAGCTGCTGATTCACACAACAACCTGGATGGGCCCGCTGAGAGTTAGGCTGAGTGAAAAAAAGCCAGTCTCAAAATTTACATGCTGCGTGATTCCCGTTCCATAACAGTCTTAAAATGATAACACTGTAAAATGGAGACCAGATTAGCAGTTGCCAGGGGTTTGGGACAGGGTAGGGCGGAAGGCAGAGGGCGGGCGTGGTTACAACAGGGCAACAGGCGGGATCCTCGGATGCTGGAGATGTCCTGTATCCCGATGGCGTCAAGGTCTGCATCCTGGGTCTGACACTGCACTCAGCTTCGTCAGATGTCATCAGTGGGGAGGGCTGAGTAAGGGGTCCCCGGGGTCTCTGTTACCTCTTACAACTACATTTGAATCTACAGTTGTCTTAAAATAACCTCAATTAAAAAAAAAAAAAGGTAGTGGCTATAAAAGTGCTTTTGAATTAAAATGCTAAGTGACTAAATCAATCAATACGATGTAAATTACTTCCCAGGGAAAAATGTGTTGTCCTTATTATACTGACTACTTTATTATGAACTGTACAAAAAAGATCTTCACGACCCAGATAACCACGATGGTGTCATCACTCACCTAGAGCCAGATGCCCTCAAGTCTAAAGTCAAGTGAGCCTTAGGAAGCATAACTATGAACTAAGTTAGTGGAGGTGATGGAATTTCAGCTGAGCTGTTTCAAATCCTAAAAATGATGCTATGAAAGTGCTGCACTCAATATGCCAGTAAATCTGGAAAACTCAGCAGTGGCCACAGTACCGGAAAAGGTCAGTTTTCATTCCAATGCCAAAGAAAGGCAATGTCAAAGAATGCTCAAACTACCGCACAACTGCCTTCATCTCACATGCTAGCAAAATAATGCTCAAAATTCTCCAAGCCAGGCTTCAACAGTACATGAACCATGAACTTCCAAATGTTCAAGCTGGATTTAGAAAAGACACAGAAAACAGAGATCAAACTGCCAACATCTGTTGAATTATCAAAAAAGCAAGAGAGTTCTAGAAAAACACCTACTTCAGCTTCATTGACTACACTAAAGCCTTTGACTGTGTGGATCACAACAAACTGTGGAAAATTCTTCAAGAGATGGGAATACCAGATCACCTTATCTGCCTCCTGAGAAATCTGTATGCAGGTCAAGAAGCAACAGTTAGAACTGGACATGGAACAATGGACTGGTTCCAAATTGGGAAAGGAGTACATCAAGGCTATATATTGTTACCTTGTTTATTTAATTTATATGAGGAATACATCACGTGAAATGCCAGGCTAGACGAAGCACAAGCTGGAATCAAGGTTTCCAGGAGAAATATCAATAACCTCAGTAATGCAGATGACACCACCCTTATGGCAGAAAGCAAAGAAGAACTAAAGAGCCTCTTGATGAAAGTGAAAGAGAAGAGTGAAGAAGTTGGCTTTTTAAAGCTCAACATTCAAAACACCAAGTTCATGGCTTCCAATCTCATCAACTTTATGGCAAATAGATGGGAAAAAATGGAAACAGTGGCAGAGTTTATTTTCTTGGTCTCCAGAATCACTGCAGATGGTGATTGCACCCATGAAATTAAAAGATGCTCACTACTTGGAAGAAAAGCTATGACCAACTTATCATATTAAAAAGCAGAGACATTACTTTGCCAACAAAGGTCCATCTAATCATGGCTATGGTTTTTCCAGTGGTCATGTGTGGATGTGAGAGGTGGATCATAAAGAAGCCTGAATGCCAAAGAACTGATGCATTTGAACTGTGGTGTTGGGAAGACTCTTGAGAGTCCTTTGGAGTGCAAGAGATTCAACCAGTCCATCCTAAAGGAATTCAGTCCTGAATATTCATTGGACGGACTGATGCTGAAACTGAAACTCCAATCCTGTGGCCACCTGATGCGAAGAGCTGACTCATTTGAAAAGACCCTGAAGCTGGGAAAGATTGAAGGTGGGAGGAAAAGGGGACGACAGAGGATGAGATGGTTGGATGGCATCACCGTCTCGATGGACATGAGTTTGAGCAGGCTCTGGGAGTTGGTGATGGACAAGGAGGCCTGGCATGCTGCAGTCCACGGGGTCGCAAACAGTCAGACATAACTGAGCGACTGAACTTTATTATAGTGATGATATTGACAACTGACTTAATTGAGACATTTAAAATTCTACTTAAACCCACTCATGATGATATGAAGTAATTCCTATGTATCTGGCATCGTGCAGGGCAGAGAACTCAGGACGGGGACGAACGCGCACAGCACCTGTTAAGCTCGGCGAGCCCTGCCTGGGACAGTGCACCCAGGGGCAGGTTGCCTGCCTCCGCCAGGATTCTGTGTTGGCACCAAGTGCCACGGGGGACATGCACTGTGGAGGTCACAGTCTTACTGCTGAGAGCTTAAGGACTTTTAACACAAGATTGGGCTAGGATTATGATAGCTAGGAGAGGCTTTTCCTATTGCTGCAAAATATCAAAATTCTGGCATTTTCCAAGCTTTCACTTAAGGTGGCGGCGCAGCGGGTAGAGTGCATAGTTAAGACTGACTCTGTGCTTTAAAACGCACCCCCACTGTCGACAGGCTCTGATTTATACACAGCTCGTTCTGCTGTATCAGCAACTTTCCAGACAAATGCAACCATTATAAACCCCAGTTTTATAGACTTTTAATATGTACAGTAAAATCTGAGAATCCACCACTGTACTCACCACACAGGAATTAGTCATGTGAAATATGCTTAATTTTTGAAAATGGAAGAGAAAAAAAAAACAAGAGAAACTGTATCATTACCCCCAAATAGTGCCTAAAAGCCGCTGGAACGTGGGCGGACTCAGGGGCAGGAGGTGGGCCCATGCACTCCGCGGGGACTCAACCGGCCCCCGCCTCCAAGCTTTACGGAGCTTTACAGCCTCCGAGCCCGGCCTGACCTCGCCCTGCCTCGGTCTCCTCACAATAAAATGGAAATGCTAATATTTACCCTGCAGGCAAGGATTTGATGGGATAACAAAGCAAGCAGCTCAGTGCCTCGCACATAGTAAACCCTGGACAAACAGTCACTGCTGTCATTAACGTCTCCGGTGCGAAGGACGGCGCCCGGCGTCGGGGGAGGCTGCAGGTGGCACTCCTGCAGGCGACACTCGGCTGCTAGGTGGTCAGCGCCAACCCACGCGGCATCACCTTCCTCCCTGACATGTCGCTTCCTGTCGTCACTTTCTAAAACACACACAGCCCACCCCACGAGCTGCGCTCTGGAAGCTCTTCACGGAAAGGCTGCAGCTCTGAACTCGGAGCTGAGCTGAGGCCCGTGGGTGGCACCCCAGCCGTGGCAGGGGCGCTGCAGGTGACGTGGGGACACTCGCCCACCCCCGACACCCTCCTGCCTGCTGCCGGGCAGGCTCCCTCCTCGCTCGGGCTGCAGACTGTTGACTCAGCTGGTGTCGGGCAGCAGGGACCTCTGGCAAAGCATTTCCTCATTTGGCTGGCCACTTCACATGTGCTTCGGAAGAAGTGACTTTCCAGGATCTTTCGGGGGAACAGGTGCCTCTGGGACTGAATTTAATTGCATTTGCCACACACGTACTTGTCCCCAGAACTGTGGGCATTTAATTGTGTTTATAGTGACTTAAGTTTATAATTATTTATTATTGTAAGTCATACACATAAAAAGCATTAACCTGAGAGGTTTGTTTCTTTACATTTCATCACAAGGCTTCAGGAGAAGGTACTGTCGTTAAAATAATGCTGCAAACCCTGACCCGCAGGTCTCGCCAGAATCTCTCAGGAGCGGGATCAAGCACAGCGCTTCCCTCCACTTTGCTGATCTGAGGGCTGCTGGGCCCTCCTGGGAGAGCTCTGCCCCACGCTGGTGATGGTGGTGAAGTCGCTCAGTCGTGTCCAATTCTTTGCGACCCCATGGACTGAAGCCCACCAGGCTCCTCAGTCCATGGAATTTTCCAGGCAAGAGTACTGGAGTGGGTTGCCAACCCAATAAACAATGGCCTGATGAATCGAGGAGGGGCCAATAAATCAGAGCGTGTGGGCATCTGCTTTAAATAGCATGCTCCCCCATGACCTCAGGAAGAGATTCATATACAGCCGGTCAGAAGCTCCTCTTCTTCCTAAACCGAGGAATGCCTGCACCCAAGCTACACGAGGAAAGCAGAGACCCGCCAGGAGGACTATTCCGAGGGTCCCGTCCACCCAGAGACACTCCGTCGTCAGACTTCTCTGCAAAGCACACATTCATGTCCGGTGTGGGTCAAACGGAACACATGGGAGAACGGTCTGGAACCAAACACTTTAACGTTTAAGCTACAGGAAAGCACCTGAGACAGAACTGCCCAGTGTGAGAGAGCCACACGGTGCCACCGGCAGCCACCGCCTGCGTCAGGAAAGCGAACCCCGCCAGGGCCCCCAGCGCCCGAGGCGCCGCTGCCCGCTCGAGTCCTGGGTCTGCGTGGCCAGCTCTGCTGTTCACATACCCGCCTGCCTGTTCCACGTGTGCAGGACGGATGGAAGGAACCTCACACACACACACTCTCTCTCTCTCACGTTTCCGCGTGTGTTGGCCTGTCCCTGGCACTGCTGAATGGCGACGTGACCTGTGCTGGTGGACACGCGGCGGTTCCTGGCCTGGGGCACGACGGACCAGACAGCTCTGAGCCGTCTCACAGGCGCATCCCAGCACACACGCGCACAGGACCCTCCAGCACACGGCGAGAAGCAGCACTGTGGGGTCAGCGGTCTTCAGCCGGGTGACGTGCCGGCACAGAGCTTTACGACGTGGTTGCACCAACGTACATCAAGTATTTTTCACCAGCCAGGACTGTGCTCTGATGCCAGAGCTGGTACCTGTGGGCCCAGATGCCCTGTTTCTTTGGTATGGCACCCTAGCAAGGTGCTGTGACTATTCTAACTCACCCACACGTGGCACTGAAAAGCTGAAATCTGTAATTAATCTGTCAAGGAATAAAGAGAATAACAGGAAAAACAGCAACAACAACACTGATTTCAACGGTACTACCACAACCTGACCGCTGCAGGTAATGACTGCTGAGCACCGGCCGCAGAAGAGAAAACCACTGCTCCAAGTCAGGGGCATGCTATTAGAAAAACCTTCCAGATGATTAAAAATCTGCTCACAGGGACTTCCCTTGTGGCCTTGGGGTCCAGTGGTTAAGAATCCGCCTGCCAGTGCAAGGGACGGGGTTCAATTCCTGGTATGGAAGATCCCACATGCTGCAGAGCACCTAGGCCCACTCGCCACAGAACCGCGGAGCCCGAGTGCTGCAGCTGCTGAAGCCCGCACGAACCTGCGGTCGGCAGCAAGAGAGCTCACAGCAGTGAGCAGCCCCTGCACCAAGCACAAAGAACAGCCCCCGCTCGCCACATCTAGAGAAAGCCTGGGAGCGGTAACAAAGACCCGGGGCAGCAAAAAAATAAATAAATAAATAAATAAAAATCATGCTCATTTCGGCCACTACAGGTAAGAAACAGAACACAAGCAGGAAGCCTTTAGAATGCACAGGCGGGAAGCTGCAGAGCACGAGGCGAACTCCCAGACTGGACGCAGGCAGACCTGGGGTGACAGCCTCCCTCTAGACCGCCTATGTAACCTCAGACACGGTAACTTTTGTGCCTGTTCCCAAACTTAGCAAATGGGGATGACACCTATCTCGTAAGTTCCCGTGAGGATTAAAGGAAGTGACGGATGAAACTCCTTAGGGACAGTAACTGCTCTACTGACGTCAGCTGTTGTTAGAATGACTGTATCCTCTACAGCTGAGAACAACTAATGGGTAAACTTCGACAGGAGAAGAAATGCATATATGGAACCACCCAGCACCTGGTGCAGAGAGAAATCAAAAGATCATTAAATGTCAGCTACTTCTAGAGACATTACTGTCCATGGAAAGGTACAAGGAACGCTCTTGGAAGGCTGTGTGAGTTCACTGCAGCTGAAGCCCGAGGTTACTGCACAGAATAGAGAAGACGCAACTTCGGACAGGTCTTTCTGACTGACCCCAAAATGGAAATAATTTACAAATCATCTTGTCACATGGAAAACTGATCAAACAACCCCAACAGAGCAGGCAACAGGGAAACGTGGAACCCAGACTCCCAGCTAAAGAGAGTCCTTCTCTACTTAAAGGAATGAAAGTGAAGAATACATTACTGGCCTAAAACTGGTCCTTTTGAGCATTTTTATGAAAGACTATGACCATGTATTTATTCTTTCAGATAAAGCTTTTTTATTTTGGCCTCACTGCGCAGCAAGTGGGATCTTAGTTCCCCAGTCAGGGGTCGAACTTGCACCCCCTGCACTGGAAGGCAGAATCTTAACCAATGGACCACCAGGGAAGCTCTTCACAGAAACTTTAGAATATCCTTCGCCAAATTCCAAAACATCCATTGAACATTTATTGGGATTGCATTACACTTATAATTTGAAAGAAGTGACATCTCTATAATATTGAGTTTCCATGCAGAACACAATGTCTCTCATGACTTTTTCCAAGCCTTTTTTATATTTCTTAGTAGAATTCTGTGGCTTCTCAATACAGTTACTATAAAGTCTTACTAAATGCACACATGCTGTGGAAATTTACATTTTTGTTTCCATTCTGGAGGAAGAGCTTGATCCACACTGTTTCCAACTGGTTATTGCTGACATATAGGAAAAATACTGACTTTTGTGTATTTATTTTGTTCCTGGCCACCTTACAAATTTTTTAAACATATTTAAAGTTTAAGGGGTTGACTGACTCGGTAGACCGCTGTCATCTTCAAATGATGACGACCCTACCTCCTTCCCAGAGTTCAGCTACATTTCTCTTGGCAGCGGCTAGCCCTGCAGAGGGCCTCAGCCAGGTCTCACGTCACACCCTTGCTCCTGAATTCCATGGAGACACCCCAGCCCCGTCCTGCTGTGTAGGATGCTGACTGCTCCATGCAGGGCCTCTCCCTCTTGCGGCCAGAAGCGCCTTCCCAGCCCAGTCCACTGCAAGCTTCCAGTAACAGTGGACACTGGATTTCACGGGGCCATTTATCCTCTCTCTCTCTCTTCTTTGTTGCACTGGGTCTTTGTTGCTGCACAAGAGCTTTCTCTAGTTGCTCCCCGTGAGTGATCCCCACGGTGGTGACCGTGAGCTTTGAGGGACGGCTAGTGAACTCGAGCAGAAAGCCATCCTGAGTCTGCAAAGGGAGACACCACACCTTCAGCGTTGGCTCCACTCCTGGGAAGGCAGAGGGAGGCTGTGAGTACCTGGCATGGAGCTGCAGCACACAGAGAAGGCACCGAAGTGGAGGGACTCTGCAAGGGACGAGCAGGAAGCAGGAGTGCGTGCGTCCAAAGGAGGTGAGCAAGCCTCGGGCTCCCTAGCACTGCTGGTGGAGCATTTATTCCCAAGTCGGTTAGTAAAGACTGGAGGGGCTGCTGCTACTTCTGATGTGAGGACAGCAACATAAGGCACAAGGAACGTGAAAAATCAAGGAAATAGAGCACCACAAGTGTGCATCCAGTGTGACTGACTCCACAGACGCAGGGATCTGCAAGGTAGCCAACAGAGAACCCAAAACAGCTGTTTTAAGGAAGTCTGATGAGCTGCATAAAAAGACAATTCAACAAATCAGGAAAATAATACGGGAAAAAAATAAGTTTCCCAAGGAGAAACAGAAATTCTGGAGCTGAACAACATAGTGACTGAAATGAAAAATGTGACGAGAGCATCAACAACAAAACAGCTCCAGTGGAAGAAGAATGTGAGAAGAAGAAGACAGGACCTTCAAAATTATCCAGTCCAGGGGAAAAGAGTGAAGAAAGCCTGTGCAAGCAATGGAGGGAGAGAGGCAGAAAGCTTCCTTAAATAAGTGATGGCTGAGAACTTCCAAAACCTGGAAGACATTTGGACACCCAAGTTCATGCAGCTCACAGCTCATCAAACAAACTTCACTTAAGGAGATCTTGGGCTTCCCAGGTGGCACTCATGCTAAAGGACCTGCCTGCCAATGCAGGAGACATGAGAGACGCGGGTTTGATCCCTGGGTCGGGAAGATCCCATGGAGGAAGGCATGGCAACCCACTCCAGCACTCTTGTCTGGAGAATCCCCATGGATAGAGGAGCCTGGCGGGCTACAGTTCATAGGGTCTCAAAGAGTCACACACGACTGAAGCAACTTAGCACACAAGTAAGGAGATCTTCTCTAAGATGTATTATAATAAAACTGTCAAAAATAAAAAACAAGGAGAGACTCTTAAAGCAGCTGGTAACTTCCTGCTATAAAGCAATCCGAAGACTTGTCAAGAGAAACTTTACAGGCCAGAAAAGAATAGGGCAAAATATTCAAAGAGATGAAGGGGAAAAAAAGACCCATTAAGAATACTCTAAAAAAGCTATCCTTCAGAAACAAAGGAGAGGTGAGACTTTGCCAGACAAACAAAAGTTGAGGGAGTTCATCACTATCAGACCTGCCTTAGGAGAAAAACCGAAAGGAGCTCTTCAGGTTGAAACAAAAAGATACTAATTAGTAACAAGAAAAGATACAACATAGTGGTGAAGATAAGCACACAGTGAAATTCAGAATACTCTAACGCTGTAATATGATGGAGGCATTGATCACTTAACTCTAGCATGAAGGTTTGAGATAAAGTATTAAAAATAAAGTCCAATAATTTTGCTAATAAATAAAGAATATAAAAAGAGGTAGACCATAACATCAGAAACATATGAAGGGGGACTAAAAGCATAGAGCTTTTGTATACAATTGATGTTAAGCTGCAATCAGCGTAAAATAGACTGTTATATCTGCAAGATGTTTTAGGTAAGTTTCAAAATAATCACAAAGCAAAAACCTACAGTAGATACACAAAGGATAAAGAGAAGAGAACCAAGGCACACCACTATGGAAAGACATGCATTCACA
Organism: Aepyceros melampus; assembly: GCA_006408695.1. Lineage (NCBI taxonomy): Eukaryota > Metazoa > Chordata > Mammalia > Artiodactyla > Bovidae > Aepyceros > Aepyceros melampus. The sequence continues at coordinate 480,700 of SJXQ01005372.1, read as the reverse complement.
GAGGCAGGCAAAACAGGTAAGAAAAAAGGAACACAGGAACTACAGAAAGTCAGAACAGGGTGGCCTTAGTAAGCACTTCGCTGCTGTTCAGTCGCTCAGTCATGTCCAACTCTTTCAGACCCCATGGACCACAGCACACCAGGCTTCCCTGTCCCTCACCATCTCCCTGAGCTCGGTCAAACTCACGTCCATTGAATCCGTGATATCATCCAACCATCTCATCCTCTGTCGCCTCCTTCCCCTCCTGCCCTCAATCTTTCCCAGCAGCAGGGTCTTTTCCAATGAGTCAGCTCTTTGCATCAGGTGACCAAAGTATTGGAGCTTCAGCTTCAGTCCTTCCAAAGAACATCCAGGACTCATCTCCTTTGGGACGGACTGGTTTGATCTCCTTGCAGTCCAAGGTACTCTCAGGAGTCTTCTCCAGCACCACAGTTTGAAAGCATTATTCTTCGGCACTCAGCCTTCTTTATGGCCCAACTCTCACATCCATACATGCCTACTGAAAAAACCACAGCTTTGACTACACACACATTTTTTGGCCAAGTGATGTCTCTGCTTTTTAATATGCTTTCTAGGTTGGTCATAGCTTTTCTTCCAAGGAGCAAGCGTCGTTTAATTTAGTGACTGCGGTCTGCATCCACAGGGATTTTGGAGCCAAGAAAATAAAGCCTGTCCCTGTTTCCCTTGCTTCCCCTTGTATTTCCCATGAAGGGATGGGACCAGATGCCATGATCTTAGTTTTTTGAATGTTGAGTTTTAAGCCAGTTTTTCACTCTCCTCTTAGCTTCATCAAGAGGCTCTTTAATTCCTCTTCACTTTCTGCCATAACGGTGGTGTCATCTGCATATCTGAGGTTATTGATATTTCTCCCGGCAATCTTGATTCCAGCTTGTGCTTCATCCAGCCCGGCATTTGGCATGATGTACTCTGCATATAAGTTAAATAAGCAGGGTGACGATATACATCCTTGATGAACTCCTTTCTCAATTTGGAACCAGTCCATTATTCCATGTCCGGTTCTAACTATTGCCTTCTTGACCTGCATACAGGTTTCTCAGGAGGCAGATAAGGTGGGCTGCTGGTATTCCTATCTCTTGAAGAATTTTCCACAGTTTGTTGTGATCCACACAAAGGCTCTGGCATAATCAATAGCTTCTCTTGCCTTTTCTATGATCCAATGGATGTTGGTAATTTGATCCCTGGTTCCTGTGTCTTTTCTAAACCCAGCTTGTACATCTGCAAGTTCTCGGTTCATGTACTGTTGAAGCCTGGCTTGAAGGATTTTAAGCAGTACCTTGCTAGTATGTGAGATGAGTACAGTTGTGCAGTAGTTCGAACTTTCTTTGGCATTGCCCTTCTTTGGGACTGACTTCCCCGGTGGCTCAGACGGTACAGCGTCTGCCTACAATGCGGGAGATCCGGGTTCGATTCCTGGTTCTTTAAGAGCCTCTGGAGAAGGAAATGGCAACCTACTCCAGTACTCTTGCTTGGAAAATCCCATGGATGGAGGAGCCTGGTAGGCTACAGCCCATGAGGTCCTAAAGAGTTGGACACGACTGAGCGACTTTTTTCTTTTCTTTGGGATTGGAATGAAAACTGATCTTTTCCTGTCCTGTGGCCACTGCTAAGTTTTCCAAATTTGGTGGCATATTAAGAGCTGCATTTTAACAGCATCATGTCTTAGGATTTGAAATAGCGCAATTATTCTACACGTAAATGGATTAAACTCCCCAGGCTGAAAGACAAGTCCTGTATGGTAGGGGTGAGGGGAGAGGGGACTGGGGGCACACACTCCAGTTATCAGGCAAATAAATACTGGGAGCGCGCAGTTCAGTGGTGACCGCAGTGCGCAGCGCACATCACGCATGACCGCTGTGAGGAGAGAAGGCCCTTGGAGTCCTCAACAACAAGCAAGAGATTTCCTTCTTTTTTTCTATCTATATGAGATGATGGACGCTAGCTAGCCTGTTCTGGCAATTATTTCACAATATATTTAAGTCCAGTCATTATGCTGTGTACCTTCAAAGTACACAGTGCCATATGTCAGTTATATCTCAGTAAACCTGGGGGGCGGGGAAAGGCAGAGAGTGGGTGGGAGAGATAAAGCAAGACTCAAGTATCTGCTGCCTACAAGAGATTCACTTCATCTGTAAAGACATACAGAGGCTCAAAGCGAAGGGACAGGAAAAGATATTCCACAAAAATAGAAACCAAAACAGAGCAGGGGTAGCCACACTTTTGGCAGACCGAATAGACTTTAAGCCAGTAACTGCAACAAGTGACCAAAATGGTCAGTATATAGTGACATACCGTATATAAGCGGCCAACTCATCAAGAGATTACAGCAACCCCATACATACGCTGCCAACACTGGAGCACCTAGACAGAGCAGGAAAACGCTAATAGGAGGGGGGAAGGCAAACTCCTGGGCTCCAAGCTGCCCATCTGGCCTAGAAGTTCCATGGAGACAGAATTCTGGAAAACTGTCAAGCCTCCTACTGAGCCCTGCCATCGAGGCAAGAAAACCCGTGGCCCAAAATTTTATAAAGAGGACAGATGACTCCGGGAGTACCCTCAGAAAACCAGACCAGAGGTGCCAGGCGGAGAAAACTGGAATCGAGCACGCAGAGGAATTTGAATCTAGAGAAGACGTTCCCAGGAGGGCCGTGCTTTCCATCCATGACATCTCCATGGCCACAGTGCCCACAGTTAAAGAGGCCACTGATAAATCCTCAAGGACAAAGATACTAACATCCTTTTATGCCACTTTCATTACATCTCACGTTCCCTTAGCCTCTTTACAATCCTGATTTGCTATTTATATTTCTCAGGAGCTCAGAGATTAAAAAGGTATGTGTGGGCATTTCTTATTAAAAAAAAAACAAAACACTGTCAGGATGCTGTCACCTTGGGCAAGCGGGGAGAGCCCTGGGGTAAGCGGAGAAGGATGGAGGGGCTGGGCTCATGCAAGCCACGGCCCACAGGACACAGCCTTTCCCGCCCCCGCCCTGCCTCCCCCAGCACAGCAAGCTGGGCAGACACACCCCCTGCACGTCAGCAGGAGGAAGGCGCCGTGCCTGGGACACACAGGGCAGGCGGGGGGTGCGCACTGTTGGTTGGGATGATGCTTTTAGGTCTGCCTCAAGTGCATAGCTCCCCAGCTCCCCACCCAAATGAGCCAGGTCCCGGAGGATGGGGGGAGTGGGCGGGCTCCTTCCTCCCCAAGCATGAAGGCCCCGGGCCTTCTGAGGGTTTAACGTGGCCAGCCCTTGTGCGCAGGTACCAGAAGCACAGGTTAAGCAGCTCCCACCTCACCGCCCCAGGGATGAGTGACCACCTGGAGCAGAAGCTCAAAGGTACCGTTGTATTCCTGGCTGTGCCTCTGAATCAGCTGAGAATGTTTCAAACGCATCCACCCCGGCATCCTGCCCAAAGACGGACCCATGGGTCTGCGGCAGACCCAGCACCAATATCCAACAAACTCCGTCTGGATAGGCCTCATGCACAGCCTGCTCTGAGCAGAGGTACCTTAAGTAAATTTCAAAGGATACAAGGTTCTAAAAGTTCACTTGCTTCGTTTTACAATTGCCTCCCATGATACAGGCAGAGGCAGCGAATGAACCTAAGTTTAAAAATACACTTTAAAAGTATTTTTATCTCTCCCCAATCATAGCTGGCAACGCCCATTAGGATTATTAAATTATTTTGCATTTCCTTTCCATCCCTCTCTTAACTAGCAGAATCTGCCATTTTAAATTCTTCTAAAATATTTATCATTTTTCTATTGAGCCTGTTGCTCCAATCTTTCCTTACAAGTTTGGCTCCAGTTTCTTTTTATATATTTGGACTTCTAAATTCAGACTACAGCTCCAAAGATATCAGATAAAACAATCACAGACAAATTAACCATTAATCCCAAGAGGCTGTTACTGGGCAATGGGAACCCTAGTGGATTTCCTGGTTGACATGTGAGCTGGAGAAGAATTAAGACCTGTAACTGGAAGTAGCCAGAATATCAGAGATCTCAGCAGTAAATGAACTTCACAGGATTAACAATGAACATAAGGAGTGTGCCCAAGGACAAGAAGAGCAAAGGACGTTCAAATACAGGAAGTGGGGTCCCCCAAACCCTTGAGGCAGGAGCGTGGATGCAGACGCCACAGTGAGGCTGGGCTCAAGCTGGAACTCACCCAAAGATGAGTCAACCCAAAGATACACCCTAGAATTCAACAAATTTCACCCTACAGTTCCTGCATTCTTCATGGCGATTGACATCAGGAAGAGAACAGTTGGGCCGGAGACTGGTGGGTGATGGCTGCATGGAGGACCAGTGTAGCCAGCAGACAGGCAACGCCCCTCTGAAGAGGGAACATGTGGGCAGGGACCCGACTGGGGGCTTTCTGTTGACAGGTCCTGATATGGCCCACCAGGCCTGAGAGGCCGAGATCGCCTTCAGAGACCCGCAGACAAGGCTACCTGCACAAATCCGGAGAAGAGGAGGCCCGTACAGTGCACTCCAGACAGCCGCTCTGCCCTGCCTCCCATGGACAAAACCTGAGCAAGCACAGAGGGACAGACCTCAGCTCTGGGACACTGCTGAGACCCCTGGGGCAGCTGTCCCAGGGTTCCTCCTAGGGATTCCCGGGATGGAGGCGGCGAGCTGAGCCCCGTGTATGGGAGGAGCACAGACACTCCAGGTTAATTTCACCGGAACACAGATATACACTTCCATTTGAAAATATTAGTAAAGTGAATATAGTTTTGCAGGGGACAAACAATTATCTATGAGCAAGCAAAGACATGACTGAACAACAAAGCAAAGAACATTTTAGGAATATAAGAGCTGCTTAACACAGGAACGCTATTAATATGTGATCATCTCAACAGCTGCCAGAAGGTACCTGATAACAGCATCCGTTTCTGGTGAGACACCTAGAGCAGTGGCCAGGATATGGCACCGGATGAATTAAGCGGCGGATGAATGAATGAACACTGACTCTTAAAACCAGATAACTTATCATCATAAAACAAGTCAACATTAAGGTTAAAAAGAAGCTAAGTGAAAACCAGTAACTGTGGGAATCAAGGTCAAGGTCAAGAAGCTACAGTTAGAACCAGACATGGAACAACGGACTGATTCCAAATTGGGAAAGGAGTATGTCGAGGCTGTATAGTGTCAGCCTGCTTATTTAACTTATATGCAGAGCACATCATGTGAAATGCCAGGCTGGGTGAAGCACAAGCTGGAATCAAGACTGTGGGGAGAAAGATCAATAACGTCAGATATGCAGATGAGACCACTCTCATGGCAGAAAGCGAAGAGGAGCTAAAAAGCCTCTTGATGAAGGTGAAAGAGGAGAGTGAAAAAGCTGGCTTAAAACTCAACATTCAGAAAACTAAGATCAAGGCACCCAGTTCCATCACTTCATGGCAAAGAGATGGGGAAACAATGGAAACAGGGACAGACTTTATTTTCTTGGGCTCTAAAATCACTGTATACAGAGACTGCAGTCATGAAATTAAAAAATGTTTGCTCCTTGGACGAAAAGCAATGTCAAACCTAGACAGTGTATTAAAAAGCAGAGACATCACTTTGCCTTCAAAGGTCCATATAGACAAAGCTATGGTTTTCCTAGTAGTCATGTGTGGATGTGAGAGCTGGACAATAAAAAAAGGCTGAGCACCGAAGAATTGATCCCTTTGAATTGTGGTGCTGGTGGAGACTCTTGAGAGTCCCTTGGAATGCAAGGAGATCAAACCAGTCAATCCTAAAAGAAATCAACCCTGAATTTTCTTTGGAAGGAATACTTTGTCCACCTGATGTGAAGAGCCAACACATTGGAAAAGACCCTGATACTGGGAAAAATTGAAGGCAGAGGAGAAGGGGACGACAGAGGATGAGATGTTTGGATGACATCAGCGACTCAATGGACATGAGTTTAGCAAGCTCCGGGAGCTGGTGATGGACAGGGAAGCCTGGCGTGCTGCAGTTCATGGGGACACAAAGAGTCAGACACGACTGAGCGACTGAATGACAACAAAAACAAGGGTAACAAGGGTCCAACTTAATTTAAAACAACAAAAGAATAAACCCAAAGAACAGAAGGCAGGAAGTAAAACTGGAGAGCTCAGTGAAAAGGAGAACAAAGAAACAAGCTGATGTTTTAAGAGACTGACAGACAAATTTCTGGAAGAACAAAAAAGCACAAGCAAGTAGCATTATGAATTTTAAAACAAGAACAAAACTAAACTACAAATAAAGCAGACATTTAAACGAATTCTACCAAAAGCTTCTTTGCAATAAGCCTGATAATTTAAAAGAAATTAATAACCAGAACTGACGGTGCAGAGAAGGCACCCACGCAGGGAGACGGCCTAGTCCAGGAGTGACCAGGAGCTCATCCACAGGGCAGCAGCCACCCTGGTATTCCAGTGACGGTCACTGGAGCCCAAGGTGGGTGAAACCACAGGGCCCAGGGGTAACAGCAGCAATGGGAGATGGGTTACATACAAGAGGGATTCGTGTAACAGGTTCATCTGTGAAGGACAATGAGAGCCAGGTTTCACGTTGTTGGAGAAGGGAAATGAAAATACAGAAAGGGAAAAAACTGGCGCGCGTGCACACATGCACGCACACACACACACGAGGAATAAACCCTGCCGTGTGTGTACACATTAACACTCACACACATTTCTCACCTGTAGCTCTGACCAACGAGAGGGCCTAAGAGAAGAAACACTTGTAAAGCAGTGAGCACCCCTAGGGAACAGACCATGGTTTCTAAACACCATCCTCCACTGAGAGGAACCGGGAGGAAACGGCTCACGCCAGGGCTGGGACAGCACAGGAAAAGCCTAGGACGTCCTGGTGGGCCAGAGAGCGAGGAAGGGCTCCGGAACGACACGGGCAGAGTGAAGGGCACGGGAGCCTATCTGGAGGAGCCCCACTGTGCGTCAAATCAGAGGCCGTTTGAGTGTAAAAATGATGATAGAATAAAGCTGGAAACCATGGTGAGCCCACAGTGACACAAAGAATCAAACCGAAAATTAGTGAAGAACCAGATACCTATGGGGTTTGGAATTACTTCCCCACCATGCAGCATTAACTACAGAGAGTAACGGGACAGTGGAGAAGAGACTCACAGGTGCAGCAGCCGTAACAGGACAGAAGAGAACACGTGCCTCACGATGGGACGCGGCGAGAAGAGCAGGCCTCCCTTCTGGGCGGTCCCCACCCAGGATGGCCACGATGCTGACTTCCTGGGTGGGGTGGGGTGGCCCTGCCGCAAGGATGGAAAATGGCCGTGTTCAGAGAAACTGTCCAGGAACGTATCTGGGAGTGATACCTGCAATCTGTTCTCAGAGTACAGAATTTCTTTGTCCCTTCCATGAAACTTTTCTCCAAGGGCAAGAGTCCTGTGACACTCACTGTGGCCCCATACAGGCACGTGTTCGGGGCCTGGCACCTTAACAGAAGCCCACCAGCTCTGGGACCTGGTGATCGTGGCCACCACTTCCAGGACGGGCTTCGCAGAAGGCCTTCCTTCCCTGGAACCCGAGCCGGCTTCACTCCCCCGGGGGCTGGAGGTGAAGCCAAGACTCACCAGAGGACCAGCGCGGGGGGTGGGGCAGGGGTCCCGAGCGGGAGGACCACGACACACACTCCTTTCTCACACGACACTCCCCCGTCGGTCTCTGAAGCATCTGAAAGTTCTCAAAAGCGCCCCTCAACCTTAAACGGTTGGCCTGCATCTAAATCTGCTTTTCTTCACAAGTAGCTTTTAAAATTGTCTAAAAGCATTTGCTTTGCTTTGCTCAGCTGTTACTATTACAATATAATAGTCCACCATTTTTCACTGCAAATGACCCTACCTGTAGCACAATCAAGCTTTTTAAAGCTACTGAGAAACCCAACCAGTCCCAAACTATTAATATGTGGAAATTACTCCTGAGTATCAAAACCTAACAAATAAACCTTTTACAACACGTATGGACTATACTTGCAAGAGTATTAAGACACAGTGTCTTTCATTTGTAAATAATTCATAAATAGCAATGTCTAAAATAAACACATTGCTGCTTTAACATCTTTTCTCTCTTTAAGGGGTTTAAGAATATTCTCTGAAATTTGTAGCTTATGTAGAGTGAAACCCTGACAAAACACAAGCCCTCCACTAAGTAGCCATCCGTCCTGGCCTCTGGAACAACAGGAAGACGGAAAGGCTTTATCGGTCGTCAAAGAGGTCCACCTGGTGGGAGGGGTCTTCGGCCAGAAGGAATGTTCTGGAGACTTTGATCACAAACCTTGATAGTGCTGCAGTGTGAAAGTCTGCACGCGCACTGCTGCTAAGGAGCAAGAAATTGAAGCATTCTCATGCCGAGCCTTTTCAGTTTCCCTTGACTCTAAAATATCCGTGACCTGGATACAGGGCCACACCCTGGGGCCATTCTCTGTCTCAGTCCCTCCCAGACAGCCATTCCACCCAGATTACATTAAACACTCAAGAAACCTAACTCGGGCATCCAGGTCTGGCTCCTCCAGCAACAGCGCTTCCCCGGGAGCTGCTTTGTTTTCAAGTCAGAAGGAACGATAAAGAAATGCGACTACAAAAATAAAAGTGTTTCTCACCTAAAACAGTAAGCACAGATTAGGAATGTTTTAGGGAGGACAAAAATAACTAAGAATAAGAATAGCTGCCGGGAAATACACCTCTTTGTTTCAAGGGAAGATGATTCAAACGGCTCTAGAGGGAACGAGCAGCTCTGCTTCATGCATGCAGCACAGGCCCTGCCCCTGCAGGGCGGGCGGCTTCTGGTGAACCTGGGATGGGTCCCCAGGCCGCACAAGCTCTGCCGCCTCCGAACCCTCCACCCAGGACGGGAGGGAGAGCTGGCACCCGGGCTTGGGGCAGGAGACCTCGGCCGCGGACGCAGTCCCCCAACCCCAAGTCCCTCAGCAGTGTGGACTCCCCGGGCATTTGGGGATGGGTTCAGGGCCCCCAAGCACACCTCAAAGTCTTCGGACACTTAAGTCCCTTATATAAAACGTCGAAGTATTTGCATAACCTAGCACATCCCCTCATATACTTTAAATCACCTCTAGATTATTTATAATACCGAATTATAAACACGGCATTTATAATACCAAATACAGGCCATTCCCATGGTCCAGGCTTATCCTGTATTATATTATTTACTCCTAAATCCCATTCAGAGGAATAAAGGACTTAAATTTTACCGACCCAGGTCGTTTATTTTCCTCAAAAACCATGTCATGGTTTTGGCAGGAAGAGACATGGTGTTTCAGATGACCTTAGAAAGAAGGAAAGTGAACTTGCTCGTTTGTGTCTGACTCTTCGCGACCCCATGGACTGCAGCCTACCAGCCTCCTCCATCCATGGGATTTCCCAGGCAAGACTACTGGAGTGGGTCGCCATTCCCTCCTCCAGGGGATCTTCCCGACCCACGGATTGTCTCCCCCATTGTAGGCAGACGCTTTACCATCTGAGCCACCAGGGAAGCCCTTGAATACAGTGTAAATGCTACATAAACAGCTGCCAGCACTGCAAATTTAAGTGTTGCTTTTTGGAACTTTCTGAAATCACTTTTCCCTCCAGATATCTTCTGTCTGAGGCTGGTTGGATCCCTGGGCTCGGAACCCACGGGGGCAGAGGGCCCAATGTACATTGTCAGTGGTACTGGGTGGGGCTCTGAGTGCAGTGCTGAGATTACAGCACCTGCTGGCAGGACCACGGCTCTCTGCCTCTGTCAGCCCTGGACCCACAGGCTCTCCCGCCCGCAAGGCTGCCCTGTGCTGTGCCACAGAGCCCAGCAGGCCGACCAAAGCAGGAGGAGGAAAACTCCAGGGGATGTTGACGGATGGGGAAGCCTGGCGTGCTGCAGCTCATGGGCTTGTAAAGAGTCGGACACGACTTAGCCACTGAATAACAACAAATCATTTTTTGGTCTGCAATATAACCAAGGCAGATATCTGTAAATATTCTGAAGCAATACTGTTGATGATTTTGTGGTGACAATTCAATTTTATATCCAAAACCCACAATCTCCAGCCTGCATATTAGAAAACATAAAACTATCAGCTTATTTCTAAATAAACAAATACAAAAACCCTATAACTCTTCATGATTAAAATTAATTTCAGTGGTTTCCCAGTTCAGCTATTAAAAGTCTCATCAGTCTAGACATATCGCAGCACATGTCCCTTTTATTTCTATCACAGCAATTTAAATGGGAACAATATTCCTAGTATAAGAACATCCAATAAGACTAGGACCATAAACTTTCAAACGAGAAACACGTTTATCAGGTGCAGAACTTCGGTTACGCGGGGATGTAGAACAGCATTTTTCTAGCAGGGTTATGGAATTTGTAATGAAATTGCACCATCTAGCCACCAAAATAAGAAACAACTATTTCAGATCTATTCAGATCACCAAAGTAAAAGAGAATATGACCCAAACCCCTGACTTTTGTATAAGAGTTTAGGTAATTACTGTTAGCTATATTCTGTTTATTACCATTAAAATATAACATGTTTGTGATATGGTCATTTTATCCATCAAGAGCCATTTCATGATACAAGAGGTTCTCAAATTCCCAGACAAGAGCTTCTTCGAGACAGTCACCCACAATCTGTACTGACATGTGGGTGTTTCCCGGCCCTGATGACTGCTCTCCTTCAGAAGGGCAGCAAAACAGCATCCGGAGGTCCGACTCGGCACCCACTCAGGTCCCAGTCTGTGCAGACGAACAACTTCTAGCAGCCCCCGTACAACATGCGGTTCATGCGGCCAAGAAGATGAAGGGAACAAACCCACCAAGACTTTAAATAAATGAAGAGAAGGAGATCTACAAAGAGAGGGAGACTCCGAGCCTATCACAAAGGAAAGAATTTAAATGAAAAGGAAAAGCGGCTCAAGTGTACACTCACAGAGCAGATATAAAATGGAAAAAAAAAAAAAAAACACCCGAGAGAAGATTGTATACAAGGAGACTGAGCAATCAGGAGTGAGAAACCAAGCAGTGCTCTAAAGTGAGTGAACCGTCTTTGACACCGCTGTTATTACTCCAAAGCATCTTCATTTATAAAGCTTGAAAAGCAAGCATTTTTAAAGCATAAGAAACACTGTAGTAAAACTGCTTCTCTGGTTTTTTTTTTTTTTTTCAAAAACTTCATAAATCTGAAGGAAAAAAAATGCTTGGCATGAGCCAATATCTTCCTATTAACAAAGTTTATATTTCCTCTTGAAAAGAGAGCAAGTAAGTCCGGATGAGGAGAAAAATGCTCAAAGCAATCCGACTCACATATTTATTCCATAATGTATTCCTCAAGTCCATTAGCACAATAAGAAAGGGCTTTTCTTCCAACACAACTTCAAAGACAGGCTGGAGAGATGCCCAGATTACAAATATGTATTTCCTTAGCATTGGAAAAAAGCACTCCCTCCAAAAAAGTACAAAGTACCGAAACTCAGGGCACACTACGAGCTACATGAGAGCAGAGAAAACACTGTTTGAATTTCTGAATGAGCTAGAGAAGATAAACAATTAATGTTATGATTAATACATATAAATCAGGAGTGACCACAGGTAGATATGGCCTACAAATAGAGAGTCTTTCAGTAGCCTCTCCGTGAAATCCACAGTGTACACTGACATGTGGACCGACCCTAGAGAGAAAGACAAGATCCTCTGCAGCCGTGAAAGCAGCATTTATAATAACTGACCACAAACCAGGCCACAAAGAGAGTCTCCACTGCCAATAATCAACAGCACAGAGACCATGTTCTTTGGACATATGATCACACTAGATATTGGGGAAAAAAAAAAAAACTTAAAAAAACCTTCTATGTGTAAAAGCTAAAAACCAAACTCCCAAATAGCTCATGTGCTAAAGAAGAAATAACAACCACTACTTCATACTAAAATTCAAGGAGTTTTTAGTATTTAAAATTTTTTAATTTAAGGATAAAACATGCTTAAAGGGGATGTATAGTCTTAAATATATTTGTTGAAAATGATGAAGACTAAAAACAAATGAATTAACTGTCTTTTACTCAAGAGGCTAGAAAAAGTAAACACCCACAGAAATTAAGAGGAAGAACAGAGAAGAAACCAATGAAAGGAAAACAGAAGTCAGTATCCACAGAACCAAAAGCTGATGCTTTGCTACACGGTGTCTCTTTCAACAGTTTTTTCAAAGTCTTATCAAAGGGAAAAAAATACAAAATTTTTGGAAAGAAAAAGAACTATAACTATAGACCTATTTTTTTTAATCACAAAGTATCTTGAAGCATCTTTTTGCTTTGTAAAATGGGCATGAAATAAGCGATTTCCTCGAGAAACACTGTGGAAGGGACTGCTGGCTGGCTCCTGTCCTGCTCGCCCTTCTTTTCTTTTTCTTTTTTTAAGTGGGGTTTTTGGTTTATTTGTTGTTAATTGAGGTAGAGTTGTACTGATCTCTCTTCTTAACAGCAAAGCTTCCTGCCCTGTGAGCAGCCCACACGTGGTAGACGTGCCAGTTCCAAAAGCCTCAGCCCTTAGCCAGGCAGGCGGCCTCCACCATTTAATCCAAGCGCCTTGCAAAACTGTCATTTTCTGCCCATGCCAGGCAGCGAGAAAATCTGGCAAGTTTTGGTCTGTATGATGGAACCCCTGTATGATGGAACCTCTGTATAACGGAACCTCTCATCGCTAGCTAAGCACATGGATGCGTGGAAGTAAGATGTCATTTCACAGACCCCTCAGCAACGACGGTCTGACCAATATAAGGAAAGCTGAAGTGGTGGCATTATTCCATGAAATAGGCTAAAGGATGAGTCTGAGAGAACAGAAAAGCTAGCAACTCAATGGCTCTGATACTAAGAAAACAGCGAGAAGAGAAGGAGCTAGCGATGGAGTGACTGAGCCAGCATCAGAGGGTTGCTGTGAGGACCACAGCAATGAACACAGAGTGCCCCTGGCACAGAGGGAGCAGCGGGAACGTGAAATTGTATTAATACCAAAGAACAAAAAGGTGCAACTGCACATCCCTCTGACCGGCCAAGAAAAATTGCTAAGTATGACAATTTAACAAATGATGCTGGAACATCTGGTTACCATATGCAAAAATAAATACGCTTCAATCCATACCTTACATTCTATACAAAAATCAACTCAAAATATAAAGCTTAAACTATAAAATCTCCAGAAAATAGAAGAAGAAGCCTCTGTGACCGAGGGTTTGGCAAGAATTCTTGGACACAACACCAACATGAGGCTGCTTTAAAACTTTAAACTTCTGCTGTTTGAAAGACACTTTTAAGGGAAGGAAAAGACAAGCCCTGGACTAGAAGAAAACATTTATGTACCGTGTCTGATAAGAGTCTTATGTCCAGAATATATGAAGGATTCTCAGAACTCAACAGTCAGAATACAGCCAGCCTAACTTTCAAAGGGGCAAAAAAAAATGTGGACATTTTACCAAAGAAGATATAAGAATGGAAAATAAGCAAAGAAAAGATATTTAATATCGTTAGCAACGAAGAAAATGCAAATCAAAACCACAAGACATTTTAAAAAACTGACCGTATCAAGTGTTGATGAGGACGTGGAGAAACTGGAACTCAGCTGCTGGTCGGAAGGTAAGTGGTGCAACCACTCTGGAAAACAGCCTGGCAGTTTTTTTTTAAAGCTGAACATACGACCCAGCAGTCCCCTCCTAAGTGTTAACCCAGTTGGACGAAAGTACTTGTCCACACAGACTTGTTCACAGCAGCTTTATCTGGAATTACCCCAAACTAGAAGCAACCCAAATTCTCCCCAGTTGATGAAGGGCAAACACACTGCGGTGCATCCATACGGCGATAAAAGAAGTGAACTGTTGATCCTCACTGTGACGTGGGTGTGCTGTGAAACAATTATGGCCAGTAAAAGGAACCAGGCCCAATACAGAGTATAGACCAAATGAGCCCATTCATATACAGTTCTGGGAAATCAAACTAAACTACAGCCACAGAAGGAAGGAGAACGGTTGCTGGGGATGGCGGGGTGAGGGAGGAAACAGGTGACGGAGGACACAGGCCACTTCTGAGGGCCGTGGGCGTGTTCATTATCAGCTCTGGCTGCAGAGATGTGTGAAAAGAGGGACTCTCATTCCACTGAGAGAACAAGTCAGCACAGCCTCGACGGAGCCTGGTGAAACTGAAGCCCTGCCCGTGTTCTGGTACCGCCTCGAGAGTGGGGGCGGGGGGCACAAGCCACAGGCCGAGGCCAGGTCCTGCTGCTGTGATAAAGCTTTACCGGGATGCAGACACGCCTTCACGTACCAGTGTCTACGCAAAAGCTGCTTGTGGAGGCATCAGCAGAGCTGAGAAGCTGTGGCAGACACCATGTGGCTCTGAAGCCTCAAGTATTTACTGTCTGGCCTTTTACAGAAAACATCTGCTGATCACTGCTGGAGACCGACACTGGCTCTTGTGTGCCAGGACACACGCGAAGGAGCCCACGGAAGTGCCCTGCACAACAGCGAAAGGCTGGAGAACCCGAAGTGCCCATCAGCAAAGGAACTAATTACTGACGAACACTGGAATACCATTCATCAATTAAAATGAATAAACTAGACCTACAGGCATCAAAACGGGCAAGGTCTCGGAAACTCCATGCTGTCTGAAAAAAGCTGCAAACAACAACAAGATGAGGTTACAAACCCACAGGAAGGAGGCATCACACCGAATCCATCTTAGCGGCTGCCCTAGTGAGAACAGGACTGAAGCAAGCCCAGAAAGGACTTCAGGTTTTCCTACATGTTTTCGTTTATTTTTATAAAATCTAATTAAGATATTTTAGAAGACCCACAAGTTAAATAAATTTAAATGTGACGTCTATAACATACCAAAGAAGAAAAAGCAGAGAAACTTGCTGGATTTTCCCACCCAACTATAATACACATCACCCCCAACTTTAAAAACGCTAATTATACTTTTCACAGCAGCAAATGTTCACTGAACAAGGGAATTTTTTCCCTTTTTTCTGAAGGCAAGAGATCTACCCATCTGAAATTTACTTTCAGAGGAACTGAAACACAGGCCTAGTGTGCTTTGCATAAAAACAAAGAGCTATAAAATTTAAACCAACTGAAGCTTCAAAGGTTACCTACAGTAACTGCCTGAGGCACACACACTGGAGTTTCCGACAGGTCTGCACAAATCCTGCCAGGGACAGCGGACAACTCTCCAGGCTCACGAGCAGGACGATGACACAGTGAAATTCCACAGCAACAGACCACGGACGGCAGAAAGGGCTTTTCCCCTTTGAGAAGAGCGGGCGGCCGTGCTCTCCTCCTGTTGCTGGTGCGAGGGGCTCCCTCTAACGGGGGTTTCAGAAAGGGCTTTTCCCCTTTGAGAAGAGCGGGCGGCCGTGCTCTCCTCCTGTTGCTGGTGCGAGGGGCTCCCTCTAACGGGGGTTTCAGCCCGACGAGTTTCCTTGCAGCTGCTTCAGGCCAGAGCTTCGTGACAAACCAGGACATATTAAGCAGAATTATCTAAAATAAATAACCGTTAATCCAACTAGAAGGAAAGAGAAGCGGCTGCGTGAGTGTCTGCACAAAGACTTACTGGATTGTTGGCTCCTGACAAAGCTAAGAAACCCAGAAGCTTATGTTTAAAGACAAAGAAGTGAAGATTTATTCTTATTTTTTTAAGGCACTAAAACGGAAAGCTCTTGGTGGCATCTGAGGCTCACCACCTGGCCTGCAGGTATTCACCCCGCGTCACGCGCCCCAGGGCAGGGGCTGGTGGGAGGGAGGTGGGGTTGCTGAGAGAGCCAAGCCACACACCTGGAAGGGAGACAGCTGGGAGGCCAGACACAGACGGCACGCGTGCTCAAGTCAGATCTGAAAACTCCCCAGACTTCCACTCTGTCACCAGCTGGGGTCTCGCGGACGGACAGCCTGCCTGCCCCCACGGCGCAGGGAGAAGGGGCCGGCAGGGCAGGAAGGGCTCCGCATGGGGTCAGTGCAGGCCGAGGGAGGCCTCCACCCT
>SJXQ01005372.1:444290-456280 GCA_006408695.1 Aepyceros melampus | reverse complement strand
GGCCGCGGGCCTTCTGCAGAGCCAGGAGGGGCTGTGGGCCACGGGGGCTCCACGGGCGGCAGAGTCCTGAGCTGACCCCAGGCGCTGCACCCACTTGGTGGCCTGCCCCCAGCCCAGCATGGCACCCCGCCTCACAGATGCCCCTGGCCCTGGGCTCCGCCTGCACCACCCAGCCTCCAACGCCTGGGCCGAGGCCCCCTCTGCCTTCCTCCCTCGTCCCTGGCCGGCGCCCCACCGCTGGGCTCCCAGCCCCGGTCAAGGCCGCCAGCCCCCACTCTGCCTTCGGGAGCATCCAACCTCGAGGCCACGACCCAGGAGGGAAGCACCAAACGGCGGGTGGACCCAGGACGGCCTCTGTGCTCCTCTCCTAAAGTGCACGAACACGCGCAGAACAGCCAAAGCTCCCTGGATGCAGGACGAGAACAGACGCCCCGGGGACGGCCAAGTGACCCGGAGGACACACACTTAAACGTGGGGAGGGCCACGTTTAACGTGGGAAGGACACGCCTCCAGGCAACCCCACTGCTCTGTCCCTCCCCATCACCCAATAGCCTGGGCCGGTCTGGCCTCTGGACCACGCAGTACGCTTCCCACACGATCTGAGCATCATGAAGCCACTCACCCCAAAAAAAACGGCATCAGCGTCCTGTCTCCAAGCTCCACCCCTGCCCCGCCCCGAGGCCCCGAGGACCTCCCTGAGTCCGGTGTGAGGTCTCCCCGAAGAGCACCCGCAGCACTGCTGCAGTGCCTGCCGGCTTCAGCTCATTCAGGCGCTCTCTGCCCGAGGGCTGAGCGCACCGCAGGCCTCCGACAGGCACTTTCTGCTGAACAGGCTGGCAAACACCGGCCCTCACCTGCCCACACCCCTGCGGCCTGGACACCTGTGCCGGGCCTGGCGCTGGGGCACGACATGGGAGCAGCGGGCAGGGCGCCCCTCCATGCCCGGCAGGACCTCCAGCGCCTGAAGAAGCACACGCTGGTCCAGAAAACGGGGGACGTGTGCGCACGTACGCTGTTTCACTTGCTATACAGCAGAAACTAACACACCGTTGCAAAGCAACTGTACTCCAATCAAAAACCTTTTTTTTTAAAAAGCAAATACTGAATGTATAACTTTACTACAATTTTTTTTTTTTTTTAATGCTGAGGGAAAAAAATCTGCTTGAAAGCAGAACCCTGGTGAGGGAGAGCATGAGACAGAGAATAGTGAAGTCGCTCAGTCGTGTCCGACTCCATGGACTGTAGCCTACCAGGCTCCTTTGTCCATGGGATTTTCCAGGCAATAGTCCTGCAGTGGACTGCTATTTTCTTCTCCAGGGGATCTTCCCAGGCTAGGGATCGAACCCAGGTCTCCCTCATTGTAGTCAGACGCTTTACCGTCTGAGCCACCAGGGAGAACATCACAGAAAAGTCACAGTGGAGACGGTCTCTGAGCTGCTGGGAAGTCTTCTTTGGACGGGAAACCTGGGGCTGCGGCCCGGCCTCGGGGACCCCCGATAGCAACTGAGGTGTGTCCCTGGGTAACCCCGACACTTCTGGGCTCAGGAGGAACTCGGGACTCGGGAAGGTCTGCTGCCCTTGGACTGGGATAGGACGCTCTCCTCTAGTTTACCAAACAGGCAAGAGCGAGTCACCAGCCACGTTCGGTTCTGAGCGTGGACGACAAGGGGCTGGGCCTCGGCGGGGGTCAGAGGCCTGGGAGCCTGTGGCTGAGGCCATGACCCGGGGACAGCCCGTGTGGGGCGTGCGGGTAGCCAGCCTCCCTCTTACCTTTCTGCTTCACGGCCGGCTCTGGCTCAGTGGTGCTTCTCCACCGACTGGCTGCAGTGTCATCTGAAATACTAGCTGAGTTCGTCCTAGCTTCTTTCCTTCCTGACGTCAGACAGTTAAGGCGGGCGATTAAGAGGGAGATGGGCAGCAGGGCCATGGGCGGCACCCAACGCCTCTGTGCCTCCCCACCGCCAGTTCCCAGGGATAGCCCAGGGCGGCTTCCTAGAGGATGCACCTGGACCGCTCCCCGCAAGCCTGGCTCTGGGGGTCAGGATGGGGAAGGGGCCCCCCACCCACTCAGTCGAGGCAGAGGCCGGGGGCCTCCCCCGACCATTTTCCAGGACAGCCTGACTCCACCAGTCCCCCCTGGAGGCTGCAGCTTCAGGACGGCAGGAGCAAAGCGCTCCTGCCTCTGCACAGCCCTACACACGTCGGAAGCTCCAGCACACCTGCCTACTCTTTACTGACTGACGTGCAAATGTTGACCAAAATAGAAAAAAATATCAAGTATCCAAGAAATAAAATATTTCTATTAAAAACAAAAGCAGGAGGGCTGAGGGGACACACTTCGAACTGTGGCAAGAACCAGGGAGGAAACCTGATCCATTTCCAAAGCACCGCCCCCCATACCTAAGATGGATCCGGAGACAAAACTGGGAAGATGTCCCTTTCCTGAAACACAACCTTACAATTACTTAAAAGCACGCAAAGAAACAGTTTATGTCAGAATTATGCTGTCATTATAAAACAAAGAATCTTTATTCTTGTCAAATAAAGAGTTGCTTTATGTAGTAGAACTACATAGAATAGACAACATATAACTTTCTGAGGAAACTTTTTTTGATCTGTTAAGAATGATGTGGGCCTAAACAGCCTGATTCAAGTAGTTAATTATTTATGATATCTCATAGACAGCAACCAAAGGACCAACATGAAGTACTATTAAGTTCTAAAACAAACAAATCTAAAAATCAGGGCAAGCTGGGCAGTAGATGACCAATTTTAGAAGAAAACACCCCAATTACTTTAGGTTTTCACACACTATTCAGAAGCATCAAATACTTTCTATACTGTGGCAAACTCCACCAACAAGGTAAGTAAATTACAGATGCGTTCTGTCCATAGCTCGAGGAGACCAAGGACACTTTGCACAATTTCATCTCCTCAAAGTTCTTTCTCTATTTTTCGAAAGGCTGATGATGGCTGTTTTAACATTTCTAGCAGTAGTCTTAAGTGATGTTTATTAAACCCCAAATTCAGAGAAATAGAAAGTACATAAAAAAACAGACTATACCTCACTAATAATACTACAACCAATCCTTATTCGGAGAGCGGAGGTTAGCCAGCTTGGCAAACAACAGCTTTAGAAAAAAAATTAGAAATTAAAATCACTGTGAATTGGCAAAGAAAAAAACCACAGCGCATGAGCACCACCTGTTGATTGAATTACTGGTAATTACCAAGTCCCACAGGTGAGGACGAGGGCGAAACGTCGCACCTGGCGTGGGCTCTCACCCCAGGGAGGGCACGTGCACAAAGCTGGGGCACCCGGTGGGTCTACCCAGTTGCTCCCCGGAAACGCCTCAGCCAGCACTGGCCCGCGGCACAGCACAAGCCCGCTCTCTCCCAGGGCTCTGTGCCGCGTCTAGCCACACAGAGCTGCTGACCATGTCCACGTGCAAACGCAAACAACCAGGCTTTACCCCGGGGAGCTGCCTGGCACAGGGATCAGCCCCAGCCTCGCATCCTGGGGTGCAGAGACGCTGAGTGCATCCTGACGGGACGTAAGGCAAAGGGCACAGTGGCACTACGCAGGGTGAGGGCGAGCAGGCTCTTCAGCCCAAGTCAGATCAGGCCTTTAGATCCAAGGGAAATATGGGAGGGGGGCGGGGGCGGGGGGCTCTAAGCTAAATGACACGACGAGGAACAAGCAGACAGACATGCTGCACTCGACCAGCAACCGCAGCACTCTGGAAAGTCAGCGTTCCGGGACAAAAGTCGGGGCAGGGGGATATTCCAGATTCAAAGCAGCTGGAGAGACAAAAAGAAGCGGATGAAAAGGCAGAACGCAGCCTGGGCTTCAGGCGCCCCAGGGGAATTAGCGTGTTAGGCTCAACAGCCATGTCACGGCCACGCAAGTGCACGCTGAAGCGTTCAGACGGAATACTTACAGTATCAAAGTATGTTTTATACACTTTGAAATCATTCACGAACAACGTCATTATAGATGACCCAAACACCCTGGAACCTGAGGCCCTCCGAGCCCAGGTGAGAGGCACGCAGGTGTGAGCCACTCTCCTATTTCTACCTTCGTGTGTTTCATAATGAAAACTTCCAAACAACGAAAGAGCATGAAATGAGGGAACCCACGAAAGATAAAGGGACAGATGGATAAGGTTCCAGGAGACCTCAGACTGTCACACGGCTGCGGGAGGACCGAGTCTCCTCAGACAGCCTGCGTGGGAACGGGAGCAGGGAAAGACAGCGTTCGTGTTTTGAGAAAGAAATGGATAAATCTGTTGCTGAACTTTTCAATCGGCCTGAAAAGGCAAATGAGAACCACCAAGCCCGCGCGCTCTCCCGGGACTCCCCACGGCAACGCCGGCTGGCTGGCCCGGGAGCGGTCAGCGTGACGAGGCACAGCTTCAGTGTGAAGCGCTGGCCGGGAGTGGACGGGGACTGAGAGAGACCGGCGCCACTGGACCTGGAGGCCTAAGGACCCCTAATGCCGGCTGCGAGCCCTGGATTCCGAGAGTCCAGGGACGGCCGGGGGGATGACACCTATGATGACGGGGACCCAGGGGCGCGCAGGGACCGGCTCGAGGGAGGGAGGGCCTGCGGGGAGGGCCCCCGGCCCAGGTGGCCAGGACCACACCCGGGCACAGCGAGCGCCTGGGACTCGCACGTGGCCGCCAGGTGGCACCAGGCTCCCCCTCACCTCCGCCAAGCCCTAGTCCGAGGCCCTGGTCAGGGCTCTGTGCTCCTTCAACGCGCTGCTCCCGTTATTTCCACAGCTGCAGGCAAAGGTCTACAAAGATCCATACAGGGCTAACAGCTCTCTGACCTGACTTTAAAGCCATCCCGCCCTCTCAGCACAGCGCTGGCCCACCCCGACTGGAGGCTCTGCCAGCTGTGTGAGTGACCGGCACTGGAGCCACCGCGCACGGCACGCCTGCGACACGGCAGCCGCTGCAGGGACCCTCCAGGCAGGTCTTCCCACACCCGGTGCCCATGGGGAGACGCCGGCTCAGCGAGCACACCCTGCGGCTCGCTCCAGGCCAGCAGGGATGCGGGTCTGGCTCTGGAGGCGAGGTGCGTCCACGTGGACTGCCCGCCTGCCGCGTGGGGCAACCCCTCACTCCAGCTTAACCCCCTGGCCCACTCCCCTCTCCCAGGGCTCTGGGACCCCCGAGGAGCTGAGAAAAGCTCCTGCAGAAGTGAAACAAACCATAACGAGATGCAGCTAAATGGCACAACCCGTGTGGTCCCTGAGAACGGAGTGTCCACCATAAGAAAGCGCTCTGCCCCAATGTAGGTCATCCGTCCCCCACACTGCTCGAGACCCAGATAAACCGCACAGGGCTGACCTACTTGGAACAGAAAAACCACGGATCATCACTGCTGAACCGACAATGGAGCAGAAGGCTTGCACATACATCTCTTAGAAAAGCAAAAAAAAAAAAAAAATGAGGAAAGGCAGAATGCAAGCACAGAAAGATGGGCCTGCTGCTATTCTAGTTACAATTACTGAACGTTTACAAACCAGCTAGATCTGAGGCAAGCTCAGCCCAGAAAAACGGCTACCTTTCCCTGAAGTCAAGATTTACACTATTTTCCCCCTTAAATGTCACTCAAGAACTGCCACGCTTCTGAAGAACTGAGCTAAACATCGCAGAAGACGACACGCAGTTGTCATCTCGGATGATCCCACTTAAATTCCGAATCCGCACATCGTACCAGCAGGGCGAGGACGTGTGTGTACGTCACACTGCCAGCTTCAAATGTAAAGGTTGCACCATGGGGACACCGTCCCCAGGAGCTCTGAGCACCTTAAAATATTTCCTGCGGCAAGGCCATGCTCGCGCTCAGTCGCGTCCAACTCTGCAACCCCACAAGGCTCCTCTGTCCAAGGGGGTTTCCAGGCAACAAGACTGGAGCCGGCTGCCATTTCTGCCTCCGGAGGATCTCCCTAACCCAGGGATGGAACCCGCATTGCAGGCAGATTCTTTACTGCTGAGCCATGGGGGAAGCCCGTTTATAGTGGAGCATTTCCTTAATAGGACACAGCAGAGTAGCCTGGAGAAATGAAAGATAATTCTCTTATCTATCCACACCATTTCATAAAATCCTAGCAGCCAAGATAAAGAAAGCACTTTGACTTAGATTCAGAAATGTCACACATAAAAAGGCGTGAAAAGGTTAACGTCAAGCTCAGTTACTCTTTTTCATTATAAAACTTAGCAGATTAAAGCAAACAGAGTATTAAGTCATTTTGGGTCTTCAATACATTGTGAAAAGAATCAGATGAACATTAAAGTGGTGGGAATAAAAAAAAAAAAAAGAAAGAAAACCAAACTGAGATGTAAATATTTCTTATCAAAGCAGTGAGGAATCTAAAGAATATATTTTTCTCACCTATTTCTGAAGTTGTAGTTTCCTGATCTGGTTCATTATTTAATCCAGGCACTATGGGGTCTAAAATTTTAGCTGAAACAATATTCTCCCTTCTTCCTGACATAAAATAGTTAACGACAGACTAAAATATTGCAAAGGCTTTTGTATCCGGTTGTTTTGGTTTGTTGGGATTTACAGGGGTTTCTGCCAAGGTCACCAACTAGCTGTCCCATCTATTCAATGGCCAGTTCTCCGTCTCCACGGGATGCTGGTAAGACGGCCCCCTTCCTTGGCTTCAGGACGCCCCTCTCCAAACTCGCCTCCACCATGCTGGCCTGTGTCTCCTCTGCCAGAGCCGGCCCTCCTCTCCGACCCTCGAATCCTGGGCACCTTGTTCCTCAAGATGAGTCACTGCGTGAAGGTCCTATGCTACCCTGGGAATTCCCAGCTTCTTTCACGTTAACGCCGGCTTCTCCAGGTCTCTCCCTGAACCTCAGGCCACACGCCCGCCCGTGGTCCCAACACCTCTACCCGGCTGTCTCACGGGTGCCTTGAACGTAATGCCTCCAGAACAGAAATCCTGGCCCAGCCACCCAATCCACCAACCAGCTTCTCCCAAAGCTTTCCCCACGTCCATAAACGACACCACCCAGGGTCAGGCTCCGGCCCCCAGGACTGATCCTCCCTCCGACTCCTCTCCTAGGGAATAGGTGCCACCCACTGCATCAGCACTCCCGTCACCCCACCCTGATCTTCTTGGCAGGGACCCTGAGCCCCGTGGTCACGGCCTACCACCTGCACACAGCCTTGGCCCCTGGCGGCTCTCCGCCTCACTCCTACTCCCTGCAGTTTTAATGGGGGCGTTTCTCAAGCCTGGGCTGGTCTCCATTCTGCTGGACATCCCCAGGAGCTGCGTTCACACTTAAACAGCCCACCCGGCAGAAGCAGCCCCCGACGAACCCAGCCTGCCACTCAGGAGCCCGGTCTCCGGTCACTGGCCCTCTCTCTGCTCCAGGCTCACAAACAGGCAAGGCTGTCCCAGCGATGGGCCTCTGGGCAGTCCTGGACACCCACAGCTCATGTGCTCAGTGATCCGAGCTGGCTCTGTGCAGACACCCGGGCCCGGACCCCCATCCCTCTAGGCTTCCTTTCCTTTCCAAAGGCTCTTTGCTAAACTGACAGGAAAGTGTACACCCGGACCTCTCCTTATTATCTAATAGAGGGTATACACCCTGACTTCTGCTTATTATCTAATAGAGGGTATATCCCCTGACCTCTGCTTATTATCTGATAGAAGGTGGACACCCTGACCTCTCCTTATTATCCAATAGAATGTATACACCCTGACCTCTCCTTATTATAAAATAGAGGGTATATACCCTGACATCTCCTTATTATCTAACAGAAAAGGTGTACTCCCTGACCTCTCCTTATTATCTAATAGAAGTCATACACGCTGACCTCTCCTCATCTGTCTTCTCCCTCTACAGCAAACTCTCCATGAGGGCAGGGACCCCACAGACATTTGCAGAGCAGTGGAAGGCTCCTTTGACCATGGGCCAGGGCCTGATCTGTGGCAGGGAACCTTCGCTTGGGGCTGGGGCGCCCTGTGGCTCAGAGCCCGTGGTCAGCGGCCCCTCCCCCTGCCCCACCCCAGCTGCCCGAGGGCCGTGCCCCAGGGCCAGGGCCCCTCCCAGAGCTGAGCAGGTGCATCTCCAGGGCAGCAGCCACAGGGCTCGTCTGCTCGGTGGCCAGACAGAAGATCCGGCAGCTAAAGGTTTCAACTCGCCGGACGCACTCTCAGCCTCCCCTGGGGCTCACTCAGTCTTACCGAACTGTTTCACGGCATGCTCCTTCTTAGCTTTACTGTAGGAAGAGTTATGTTCTTTTTCAGGGGAGAGACTATTTTCACTGGTTCTAGAGTCCCTTCTTCCTGATGTGAAATTGCACAATGAAAATATGTATTAATTGGTAATGCATATTATTGAACAAATGAAATTAAAATGCATTCCCTAGCTGAAAGTGCTTCACTTCGCTACAATTCACTAGTTAAGAATAAGCAAAAAAAAAAAAACCTCTCATATTCTTAAGCAGAATGCTTTTTCGATCCTCTAGAGATTCTGGAATGGCTTTCAGATTCTCAGTATGTTCAACAAATGTGATACTCCCCCCACCCCCTCCCTTCTAGTAAACTCAAGGCTTCTCTTCTTGGCAGGAACACAGAGCACCTGTGTCTCACACACCTCCTGGGCGCCGGACACTTGCCCAAATGCTACCCATTACAAGAGGGGGCAGTGCCAGCTGTGCCGGCTGAGGACCTGGGGTTATTAGGTCCGCGCTCGGTGAGTGGGCAGGGAAGAAAAAAGAGCTCACCTATTTGTCAGCAGCTTAGTAGAGCTTAATGTCGTAAAGCCAGCAAATCTCTGATAACCAAATCTCTTAAAGACCATATAAAAGGAACCTTATGGTACAAGCTCACCAGTCAACTCAGAGGCAAACATTCCAGTTATTAGACAAGAAAAGCAGATGACATGACCATCAGCTTAGAAAATGAAAAGGACCAATCAACAACTCTGTATTAAGATTTGATACAGGCTAGATTGAAGACACAGCCACACAAATCAGTAAAGCTTCTATGTATATTCCAACAATGACCACCAAAAAATTAATGAGGCGAAGAAATATACCATTTGCAGAAATCTGAAAACGAAACAACTGAGCGATCCCTGACTGGCGGACACACCCACACATCGCACACATGTCTCTGGAGAAGGAACCCCCTGTCTAACTTGAAAGCAGCAGGATCCAGGCGTCCAGGAACAAAGCCTAGGCTTCACCCAAGTGCAGGCACCTCCTGACATGTCTGTTTCGTGGGAGGTGGGAATCTCTGACTCATGGAACTCAAGTGACTAGGAAATGTCTCTGCAATAATAAGCAAATAAAATGGCTTTGCTTTTTTTTTTAAAGAAAAATGACAGGGCACTGACAGTGAGACAGAAGAGAAAAACGGAAACAGAAACAGCAGACTCCAGACTCCAGACCCCAAAAGGCCTGCGGGGAGAGTACAGAGCAGGCAAGAAGGCACCGCCAGCCAGGGGCGACCTGGGGCACCCAGACAGCGACCATGGGGACACAGATCTTCGTCTCTCAAACCTCTGGGCAGACCGCACAGAGCAACTGGTGCTGCATGAAAATTCCACACCTAGGCAAGTCAGAAACCAAGCATAAGCAGAACTAAGAGCCCGAAAAGATACAAGAGACAGATACTTATTCAAAAATTGGCGACCATACAGTCCATGGAATTCTCCAGACCAGAACGCGGAGTGGGTAGCTTATCCCTTCTCCAGGGGATCTTCCGACCCAGGAATCAAACCAGGCTCTCCAACAACGCAGGCAGATTCTTTACCAGCTGAGCTATTAGGGCAGCCAAACGAAAACGGGCAGATGTCCCAACGTTAAAGGCGTTCCCGCAAATTAAGGGCACTCAGACTCTGAGTGCTTTCTGCCTACGAAAACCAGCACAGGCTCGACACAAATCCTGGAAGAAAGCATAAGGGAGAGGACTGGGACAGTGCCCACCGCAGCTGAAACTTCAGGACGTCCATGCCAGCGTTTGTACCAGGAATCACACCCGGGAACCTGTCCCACAGAGACGGCCCGAAAGACAAGAAGTTTCTGGTCCAAAACGTTCACTAACTCATTCATCAATGTCAAAGACTGAGACGCGCCATCTAAGCTTAACATCTTAGTGAAGAGTCTCAACTACTACGTCCTGGCTACACTTACTCTAAGGCTCACAATTTAGGGGAAAGATGACTCTCAGGAGCAACTACTGCCATTCAGTCACTCCCTGCTCCCACTGAAAGCCTGGAGCACTGCTGGCCTCCTTCTGTCCCTCCCTGTCCCAAGCCCGGACAGACTGACACTCTTTCCCTGGTCTGTCATAACAAGGCACCACCCTCGGGCAAACCCAGGCCAGGCTCATCTGCTTCAGCTCCAGCTTTCAGCACAACCCCCAGGGACAATTTCTGCTCTTGTTTTAGACAATGTTTCAGACAGCCCGTAAAATGAACACCACCAGTCTAAGGGCAGGATGCTCTCCATGTCCACCCTGTATCAGGACGAAACTAGCCTACCCATTCAGAAGAGTCAGAGAGACACGGAAGACTAACAAACGCCTCTAGAAAAATAACACTGAATCATATCTTTTAGATCAGAACACAGATCTCCAGCAAAGAGATGTCCTCTGTCCCTGGTGTCGTGAGCTCACACACGTGTGCAGGTGCACACACGTGCATGTGGGTGTGAAAGCCACATAGCCGCATCACTTTTGCATGGTCTCTGTTCATGCCTTCCAAAGGCAAACCTGCTTTCTATCCACAGAAGCTTTCCCTAGTGGATGCTGTGGTTAAGGCCAAGAGTCTAATACTTTCAGATATATTACATGATAAACTGTGCAGTACCTTCCACTGAATTCTTGGATCGCCGCTTTGACGTCTTTGCTGTCACTGATCTGGATGCTCTGGTGGAAATTTCAGTCTTTAAAAAAAAAAAAAGAAAGAAAAAACATTAACTGATGCCCCACATAGCAACATCATGCATCACGAGCAGATCTGTTATCCAAGCGCAAGAAAAGAGCCAATGGGAAACAGGGCAACACCCAGATGCTCCAAGAGGGGAGCTGAAGGCAATCAGGGCAGCAGGGCCTGCGCGCGGGGTCCGAGGGAGGCGGAAATCTCCTTCACCCTTGCACAGAATTCCACATTTTCTGTACAGCCCTAAGAAGGTCAGCCACCTACTGACCATCCCTTGAGAATCACTGTCTTATCAGCTGAGTTTATGAGGACTCGACCTCTGTAACCTCTGTCGAGTACTTCAGTGCGCTTGTGAACAACTCTGAGAGTGCAAACCTACTCAATGTTGTCTAAACAGAGCAATAAACCACAAGAGACACCACAGGCCGACCCTCTGGCCTCTCGAGCAGTTCCCCGCCCGACTCCTCTCAAGCCGCCATGTGGAGCCCTAACCAGCCCCGCAGTGCCCACTCCACACCTGTTCATCTTCCCTGTGGCTGCCCGAATACACTTTTCAAGCTGCAGTTTGGATGATGAAGTAAGGGGGAGTCTAAACACCCCCAGGAGGGCATGGCCTGGACCGTACCCCATCCACGGGGAGCACGGTGCAGGGTCCCCCCAGGCCAAGCGCAGCAGGACGGGCCCCTCCAGCCAGCCCTCCGTCCCTGTCTGCCTGGTGACTTAATCCCCCCACACTGACCCGAAGAGCTGCCCCACCCACTCCCACACCATGGCCCGGCCCCTCTGCACGCCACCCGTCACACTTGTCAAACAAAGGCACCAGGAGGCCCCGGAGTTTGCCCCAGAAACCCAGAGGACGCACACACCCCATCCACTTCACCGGCAGGAAGCCGCCGACACCGCTCCTCGTACAGCCGGACAAACGTGGGCTCCCGCGCCTGAGGCCCGGGCACCGGGCAGGACCGCGGGACTGCACGTCCTGTCTCAGCACAGCTATGCGTTTACATCTCTTAAAGTTATTTTTCAAATTTTACCTCTGTTTCAGCTTTGGGGTCTTTCAAAGAGTCTCTT
>SJXQ01005372.1:417082-441216 GCA_006408695.1 Aepyceros melampus | reverse complement strand
CGCGCTCCCGGGGGCCGCGGTCCCGGTCCCTCTCCCTGTCCGGCCGCGCCCGGTTCTTGGCGCGCTCGCGGTCCCCGTCGCGGTGCTTGTCTCGCTCCGGCTCTTTGTGTCTGTCCCGCTCATTCTCCTTGGCCTTGTCCTTGTCCCTTTCCTTCTCTTGGGGTTTGCTTTCTTCCTTTAAGTCCTCTTTCTGTTTCTGATCTCTGCTTGTACTTCTCTCGTTTGGTTCAGAATTTCCTCTATCCTGGAAAATAAAAAGCCAAGTAACAGCATCACTTACAAATTATCTACCTGAACCACAAAAGGCCCTGCTATTTTAGACACAGGTAACCGGCATTCACCTCTTTGTCTCTCTGGACCCTGGACTCTTCTTCCCTCACGTTCTTACTATCCAGTTCCTTCGGTCTGGACGTCAGTGAGGGCCGTCCTTTCGTGTCCCCCTTCTCTCCGGCCAACACCCTCTTCACCGCGTCGTCACTGGAGAGCTGGTCCCAACGGGAGGAGAGAAAACGCAAGGTTGCAATGAAATCAGTACACTTAATACACAAGCGTCAGCAAAGACTGTTCATTAAATGGACACTTTGTCTCCTAAAGGAAATGAATTTTACCACAGACAACGTACAGCATCGTCTAGACCTGTCCCCTCCAGCATTTCTAGTCCTTAACACCAGAGTCCACTCAAGCTAAGCGAACCCCACTTCCCTCCACCCAAGCTGCCAAGCGTGGCCGCGCATGCTAGCTGCCCTGCACCCCTCACAGGGCCACCGAGGCCGGCCTAAGGAACGATCTCACTGGAGCCCCGTCAGATGCCAAACCCCCCTGGGCAGCGTCCCTGACTGCCCCCGGAGTCCCGGACACCTCGGTCAGGAGTCCCCCTTGCCCACACGCTTCCTCTTTCCGCAAGCCTGTGCCGAGCGCCCGTCGCACACCGGGCACTAGACCAAGGGCCAAGGCCACGCTACGCACCAGCAAGACGGCCAAACACAGCCACCAAGTCGGTGCAGTGCGGCAGGGGACCATGAGGGGACCCCGGGAGGAGCAGCCGACCCCACAGGCTGCGGGGGAGGCAGCTGGGCCCTGAGAAACCCGCAGCGTGAGCGAGGCGGCGGGCAGGGCAGGAGACCTGGGGGCAGGCACCAGGGGGTGCCGAGAGCGCACGACCGGAGGGGCGGGGGGCAGAGGATTCAGCAGGAAATCACTCGTCAGATGCACTTCTGGAAAGGGAGCATCGAGCAGGATCTGGGGCAGCTGAATCGCCAAGCCTTGGACCCGCCGGGCGGGGGTCTCCTGCAGCCCCAGGAGCCAGTCTCACTCCACTCCCCACTCCCTGCCTGCCATGTGGGCTGGAGCCCGCCTCTCCCACCTCAGCAGCGCGGAAGGCGCGCCCCCGGCCTCCAGCCCATCACTTCCATCAAGGGCTGTATTCCCCACGTCCCTGACAAAGGTCCAGCTCTGCTCCACTGGGGGCTACTCAGATCCCAGGAAGGAGGAGGACCCAAAGGAGGACCTCCTCCAATGGCCCTAGAGGGACGGCGAGGCCAGAGAGGCCCGGATACCAGCCGGTGGTGAGGACCCCAGAAATCCGGCCCCCGCACGAGTGCACCAGGGTTTCTCAGAAGTCAGTAGAGCTCCACACACACACACACACACACACTCCTCCGGGGAGAGGGAGGAGAGGACAGGAAGCGGAAGGGGGACTGGAAAGGCCAGCAGAGAACAGGGACACTCCGTAAACCTCACAGATGGAGCGAAACAGCTCCTCTGGCCACTCCAGCCACCCGAGTGGGAAACAGTTACAGGCCCTGAAAGGGGGCCCAAGAGGAGGAACAGCACAGGGTGTCAGAGGCTGGGCACGCAGCCTTCAGCCATGTGCCCCCGCAGGGCACCCAACGTGCCCCTACTGCACACCAACAGCTTGGGAAACCTCCACCCGGCACTAGCTCGTCTGTCTACTGCAGAGCTTTAAACCACGGCTGTTAACTCTCAGGCTCCAAGAGAGGGGGGATCGGACTGCAGGGACCGGGCTAAACCCCACTCCTCCAACCTGCCCACTGCCCGGGGTGGCCCGCCTGGTCGCCTTCCCAGGCGTGCGCAGCTCCTAGCTCTGGGGCGGGTGGCGCTACCTTGCTGAGACAGCACTTTCCAATTCTCTGCAGCAGCTCGTTGGTCTTCTCGGGCTCGTGCCCTGCCACGATCCGAGCTGGTTTCGCCGACAGTGGCTCTCCAGAGACAATGACTACCACGTCTATGGCCTTCTGCAAGAAGCTAATTTTTGCATCTTTATCCTGAAAGATATCCATTTGAAACACAGATATTAAAATATTTGAAAAAGAGCTTGAACATCCTGAGGATGTTCAACAGGCCGAGTTTCCTGTTTGGACAAAAAGCTATTTTTAGGTGTGTGTCGGATTT
The DNA here is from genome assembly GCA_006408695.1 of Aepyceros melampus. Lineage (NCBI taxonomy): Eukaryota > Metazoa > Chordata > Mammalia > Artiodactyla > Bovidae > Aepyceros > Aepyceros melampus. Next base: position 438,804 of record SJXQ01005372.1, on the reverse strand, counting down.
AGAACTCCTGACTCTTAATAACCACTACCACCAAATAAAAGTTCGGTAAAGCTTTTCCTTTCAGGCGATGGGCTGGCACCACCTCTGGAACAACAGCTGCGTTTCTGAAGGCTGGCGTAGTGCACCACGCAGCTGCTGCAGGAGGCGGAGGTGGGGAGGCCGCTGGGCACTCCCAGAGCCACCAGCCTCCTGCTCCAGCCCCGGAGCACAGCTTCTGACGTCCCCCAGGAGAGCGCCTCCCACCTACCTTGACGGCCAGGAGAGCGCCTCCCACCTACCTTGACGTTGTCAGACTTCATCTCAACGTCCGTGTAGAGGCCCTTCATGAAGCCCGTCATCCTGATCACCTTCAAAAGAAAAGGCCAGGCCACAGTCAGCACCCCAGGACAGCCTGGGACTCAGCCGTGCCCACTGCCCCATGCTGAGGGCACCGGGCTCTGTCCACACCCAAACGTCCTCCATCCGCTAACATGACATGCATTCCAGCATCTGCCACGTGCAGGGGCCTCATCCCAGGCAGAGTCCGCCTGATCCTCACGGAAGTAAATCTGGCTGCCAGGACAGGCAAACACGACGGACCTGCAGGGCGCTAAGCGGGGACAGGATTTCCCCTGATCCAAGTGCAGGAGCGCCCAGGGTGTCTGGGAACACTTCTGGAGCAAAGCCTAAAAGCTGAGACCAGAGAAGATCTGGGGGAGCACGTGCCAGGCCAGAGATACAGGCCCACAAGGTCCAGAGCCAAGCGGGTCCATTCAAGGGGCAGATGGCCTTTGACAGGAGGGGCCTGAGGCCAGGAGCCAGCGGGGCCTGACCCAGGTGGCCTTCGAAGTCCTTAGGAAATACAGACTCAGCCTCAAGACCACAAGGAGGCCCCGAGAGGTCCAAAAGCAGAAACAGGCATCTTTTGAGGGTCGCTCAGAGCAGTGGAGAGCAAGGATCTGGGGAAGAAAGGGGACTTGCCGGCCTGGGTTTCTCCGCACCACTGCAGCAATCGCTTCCTGGGACCCTGCAGGGGGGTCTGGGGGGAGAGGGTGGTCTGTTGCCACATCACTTTTTTTTTTGGTCCCCTCACCACTCCCTCTCCCCAGTCAACCTGGACCGCCCAGCTACCCCTCAGTCAGGCTTGGTGATGCCTTCTGCCCCTCCCCACCTCCAGACACACCAGGGTCCTGGGTCCTCTCAGACCATTGGTTCTCCTGTGGCAGGTCACTATAAAGTCAATGCAATGGGTAGCAGTAAGCCTATTTTTAAAAAATAAAACCGATCAGAAGATATCAGACTGCACTCGTATATGGTAAGGATGAATATGCCTATAAGTGTGTGTCCTGGTGGATATAAAGAGTACTTATTACCATAAGACATGCTTTAAAGAAAAAAAAAGAAGACAATGCCACACTAATACCAAGTTCCTTCTTTAAGACCAAGCTACAACTAGCTAGCTTATTCTTTTCAAACCGCTCAACAGTTGTGCTGTTGTTTCCCCTGATAAGACAGGTGGAACATTAAGGTTGTTGTTGTTCGGTCATTAAGTTGTACCTGACTCTGCAACCCCACGACTGCAGCACGCCAGGCTTTCCTGTGTGAAGTGGAATATTAAGAGCATCTAATATTAAGAGCATCTAAGAACTCCTTCATTTTGCTCCTTTTGAGGTTTTCTAGTGTCCTGACAGTGTAAATTGTGAGCAATCATTTCCAGCAACAAGAGGCATTAATTTCAGAGGATCAATGCTTCAAATTATGAAAGATAGGGAGTTAGCTTAGGAGTAACTAAAACTCTAAAATACGGTGATTTGAACACGATACTCAGGACTAGTAAAGAATTTTGCTAAGAGAATCGCCATGTATTATTTGAAAACGCTTTCCATATGTCAGTTGTTCTAACATCTTTATCAAATAAGTGACAATTAACATACTTATCTTTACACAGATAGAGAAATTACTTTTGACCTTCAGTTCAGTTCAGTCACTCAGTCGTGTCCGACTCTTTGCGACCCCATGAACTGCAGTACACCAGGCCTCCCTGTCCATCATCAACTCCCAGAGTTCACTCAAACTCACGTCCATTGAGTCGGTGGATGCCATCCAGCCATCTCATCCTCTGTCATCCCCTTCTCCTCCTGCCCCTAATCCCTCCCAGCATCAGAGTCTTTTCCAGTGAGTCAACTCTTCGCATGAGGTGGCCAAAGTATTGGAGTTTCAGCTTTAGCATCATTCCTTCCAAAGAACAGCTAGGACTGATTTCCTTTAGAATGGACTGGTTGGATCTCCTTGCAGTCCAAGGGACTCTCAAGAGTCTTCTCCAACACCACAGTTCAAAAGCATCAATTCTTTGGTGTTCAGCTTTCTTCACAGTCCAACTTTTGACCTTAGATTAGCAAAAAAGCAGACCAGTGCATCCCAGTGGGGAACACGGAACTCCTTCCCCCACAGTCTGGCTACCTGGCAATGGAGTTGATTCATGCCTGAACTCTCCTCCCTACTCCAACCTTGCGGGAGGTGGGGACAGCAGCCACCATGATAAGCCCACACCAGGACCCACAGAAAGATGCAGGCCCCCCAGCCTCTTTCCTGGCTTTCTGGTTTCAGTGAGAAAACAGGACAAACACAGAAAATCAAAGTGTCCAGCTGGGGCAGCAACCGGTGCGGTCAGCCACTCACCTCCTGGCTAAGTGACTGGATCCCTCCTGGGTCAGAGGACCCGCCTGCCCCCATTTCATAGGAAGAGGTGATGCCACTCAAGGCCTGGCTCCCCCTAGAGGCTCCCTACACAGCCCTGTCCCACCAGGCTCTCCACACAGCCTCGTCCCTTCCCCAGACACTGTCCAGGGCAGTCTAGGTGCTGCACTAGCTTAGGAGGAGAACAAGGAGGCCAGTCAAGACAGCCCTGGGGATGTGGGTCAGTTTTGAGAGTTTTAAGCACAGCTTATAAGCACAGAGAGGTCCACATCATAAGCTAAGTCAAGAGAGCAAAGACAAGTAAAGCACAGTTTGTGGAAGAGTAAGATGTGAGAGTTGGATTGTGAAGAAGGCTGAGTGCAGAAGAATTGATGCTTTTGAACTGTGGTGTTGGAGAAGACTCTTGAGAGTCCCTTGGACTGCAAGGAGATCCAACCAGTCCATTCTGAAGGAGATCAACCCTGGGATTTCTTTGGAAGGAATGATGCTAAAACTGAAGCTCCAGTACTCTGGCCACCTCATGCGAAGAGTTGACTCATTGGAAAAGACCCTGATGCTGGGAGGGATTGGGGGCAGGAGGAGAAGGGGACGACCGAGGATGAGATGGTTGGATGGCATCACTGACTCCATGGACGTGAGTCTGAGTGAACTCCGGGAGTTGGTGATGGACAGGGAGGCCTGGCGTACTGCGATTCATGGGGTCGCAAAGAGTCGGACACGACTGAGGGACTGAACTGAACTGAACTGAAGATGCCGAACCTGTTGGAAGGATCGAGAAGTGAAGTTTAAGGACCAACATGAGCAAGAGTAGGAGGCCGGGACACCTGCGAACTGAACCTGATTCCTAAAGCCCAGAGAGCATGCCTGGGTTCCCAAGGGCAACACCACACACGGGCGCACCATGGAAATGGGCGCTGACGCTGGAGTCACAGGAGCCGTGACTGACTCCATTCAGCAGTGAGTGTTTGCTGAACACCTTCTGTGTACCGTGCCCAGGATGTGCCAACAAACAAGTCTCCGTCACTCAGGAACCCGCCAGGCAGCGGCAAGAGAGTGAGACAGCTAATCTCAAGGCATGCTCTGCCATCGATCAGCAAACACAGCCCTGCTCTTTTATAGTTATGTCCTTCCAGGTCCCCCAACAACCACCTTCAATAAGTCCACCCACAGGCATTGATTAAGCATCTAATATGGGGAAGAGCTGACTCACTGGAAAAGACTCTGATGCTGGGAAAGATTGAAGGCGGGAGGAGAAGGGGACGACAGAGGATGAGATGGATGGATGGCATCACGGACTCAATGGACATGAGTTTGAGCGAGCTCAGGGAGAAGGTGAAGGACAGGGAGGCCTGGCATGCTGCCTGCAGTCCGTGGGGTTGGGAAGAGTCGAACAGGACTTAGCGACGGAACAACAATGGGGTGACCACAGCAGGAGCAGGTGGAGCGAAACTTGGGTGGGGCGCTAACAAGAAAATAATGTCCTTCTCCTGGGATTTGTAAACACTCTCCATCTGCCAGACTCTGCAAGGGGAAAAAAGTCTCAGAAACAGCCCTGCCAGGCTGAGTGAAAGATCTGCTCTAAGAAGAGTGGGGCAGGACGGAAAACAGGAGAATGCTCCCCAAGCGCCGGGACACTCCCGGGAAAGGTGGCCCAAGGGGTCATCCGTCCCGCCGAGGCCGGGCTCCTCGGGCAGGGGCAGCGCTCGGCGACGCGAGGTCCGATCCCGACGCCAGCTTTGGTCCGAACCCCCCAGCCCCCGTCGCCCGATTCCCACCCCAGCACCGACCGCCGATCCGCATCCCGGTCCCCGGCCCGCACTCCGACATCCCACATGGGCCCCGACCCCCGGGCCCGCAGCCTGGCCCGCACCCCGGCCGCACCCGGTCTGCGCACGGGGCCCCGGCCCAGACTGCTGTTCCGATCCCGGCCCGGCGCTCACCTCCGTGATGATGTCGTGCAGGTAGCGGAACGGGGGCTTGTTCAGCAGCTTCTCGGTCAGCGGCGGCCTCCGGATCACCTTGCCCAGAGCCTCCTGCGTCCGCTTCACCACCGCCGCGTTCATGGCGCGCCCCGCCGGCCGCAGAGCCTAAGCCCGGCTCCCGGGCCGCAGCCGGCCCCGCCGCCGCCTCCGCTGCCCGCTCCGGCCTCGACGCGCCGCTCGGGTTCCCATCCCACAGTGCACCGGAGTCCGCCCAGGCGCGTGCGCCGGGCCGCGGCCCTCGGTCGCCAGGGGTGGCGCGGCCTTAGCAACGGACGCGCCGCGGGGCCCCGCCCCCTGCCCGGCTGCGCGCGCACGCGACGGCGCCGACGTGGGTGGGGCTGCTTCCCCACAGAGTGACAGCGCCCAGGCCCCGCCCCTCTCAGCCGCCGCTCCCGGAAGGCGCTTCTCCACGCGCGACTGAGGAGACCACCGGAGGACTGGGCCGCGGTCACAGCGCTCCCAGGATTCCCGGTGCCTTCTTCTCGTGTTTAAGGCGAACTGGACTGAGTGCTCTCGAAATACGCATGCCCTTTCCTGTATGCTACTTAATACGGCTTCCTGAGCGAGTATTATATTATACTTTGCCAACAAAGGTCCGTCGACTCAAAGCTACGGTTTCTCCAGTGGTCATGTATGGATGTGAGAGTTGGACTCTAAAGAAAGCTGAGCGCGGAAGAATCGATGCTTTTGAGCTGTGGTGTTGGAGAAGACTCTTGAGAGTCCCTTGGACTGCAAGGAGATCAAACCAGTCCATCCTGAAGGAAATCAGTCCTGAATATTCATTGGAAGGACTGATGCTGAAGCTGAAACTCCAATATTTTGGCCACTTGATATGAAGAACTGACTCATTTGAAAAGATCCTGATGCTGGGAAAGATTGAAGGCAGGAGGAAAAAGAGGATGACAGGATGAGATGGTTGGATGGCATCACTGACTCAATGGACATGAGTTTGAATAAGGTCTGGGAGTTGGTGATGGACAGGGAGGCTTGGCGTGCTGCAGTCCATGGGGTCGCAAAGAGTTGGACACAACTGAGCAACTGAAATGAACTGAGTGAGTAACTCCTTTTCTCTGAGTCTCTGTTTCTATAAGCAGGAGAATCTGTGCAGCCTACCTAACTCCCAGGGAGGTGAGGACCAAACGGTGTGCCAGGGCTCTGTAACCAGCACAAAGCCACGCCCTTGTTCTACTGGGTGTTTATGGTTGTGTCCCATCTGTCTTTCCTCCACCACGCACAGGCTCACAGCAGATCCTTTCCACGCTTTGTGGGCTCTTCTTGTGAATGCTTTTGGGCTTTCCTGGTGGCTCAGATGGTAAAGAACACCTGCAATGCAGGAGACCTGGGTTCGATCCCTGGGTTTGGAAGATCCCTCGAAGAGGACACGGCAACCCACTCCAGTATTCTGGCCTGGAGCATCCACATGGACAGGGAAGCCTGGCGGGCTCCAGTCCATGGGGTCACAAAGAGTCCCACACGACTGAGCAATTAAGCATGATGGATACCTTTATAGCTTTTATTTACACTCATTTTTGCCATCTTCAAAGTGCTCCATGCTTTATGTGTTCTTTGCTTATGATGTGGAGTTTTTAACTTAAAAGTTATATCTGATTATTATTGACATTCAATAAAATTCACCCATTTTAAGTGTAGAGCCTGATGCATTTTGGTAATTATATACAGTTATGCTACCACCACCACCACCACAATCAAGATATAGAACATTTCCAGCACCCTAAAATATTTTCTCCTGCTCATTTGCAGTTCATCTCCTCCCCGACGAGCCCTAGGCAACTGCAATTGTCATTATAACCATGCCCATCAAAAGATGAATGGATAAAGATGTGGTACATATACACAATGGAATATTCAGTTCAGTCGCTCAGTCATGTCCGACTCTTTGCGACCCCATGAATCGCAGCACACCAGGCCTCCCTGTCCATCACCAACTCCTGGAGTTCACTCAAACTCATGTCCATCGAGTTGGTAATGCCATCCAGCCATTTCATCCTCTGTCATCCCCTTCTCCTCCTGCCCCCAATCCCTCCCAGCATCAGAGACTTTACTCAGCCAAGAAAGGGAACACATTTGAGTCCATTCTAATGAGGTGGATGAACCTAGAACCTATTAACAGAGTGAAGTAAGTCAGAAAGAGAAAGATAAATATTATATTCTAGAACTAACACCCAAAAAAGTTGCTTTTTTCATTATAGGGGACTGGAATGCAAAGTAGAAAGTCAAGAAACACCTGGAGTAACAGGCAAATTTGGCCTTGGAATGCGGAATGAAGCAGGGCAAAGACTAATAGAGTTTTGCCAAGAAAATGCACTGGTCATAGCAAACACCCTCTTCCAACAACACAAGAGAAGACTCTACACATGGACATCACCAGATGGTCAACACCGAAATCAGATTGATTATATTCTTTGCAGCCAAAGATGGAGAAGCTCTATACAGTCAGCAAAAATGAGACTAGGAGCTGACTGTGGCTCAGATCATGAACTCCTTATTGCCAAATTCAGAATTAAATTGAAGAAAGTAGGGAAAACCACAAGACCATTGAGGTATGACCTAAATCCAATCCTTTACAATTATACAGTGGAAGTGAGAAATAGATTTAAGGGACTAGATCTAATAGCGTGCCTGATGAACTATGGACTGAGGTTCATGACATTGTACAGGAAACAGGGATCAAGACATCCCCATGGAAAAGAAATGCAAAAAAGCAAAATGGCTGTCTGGGGAGGCCTTACACATAGCTGTGAAAAGAAGAGAGGCGAAAAGCAAAGGAGAAAAGGAAAAATATAAGCATCTGAATGCAGAGTTCCAAAGAATAGCAAGGAGAGATAAGAAAGCCTTCCTCAGTGATCAGTGCAAAGAAATAGAGGAAAACAATAGAATGGGAAAGACCAGAGATCTCTTCAAGAAAATTAGAGATACCAAGGCAATATTTCATGCAAAGATGCGTTCGATAAAGGACAGAAGTTTTATGGACGTAACAGGAGCAGAAGATATTAAGAAGAGATGGCAAGAATACACAGAAGAACTGTACAAAAAAGATCTTCACGACCCAGATAATCATGATAGTATGATCACTCACTTAGAGCCAGACATCCTGGAATGTAAAGTCAAGTGGGCCTTAGGAAGGATCACTATGAACAAAGCTAGTGGAGGTGATGGAATTCCAGTTGAGCTGTTTCAAATCCTAGAAGGTGAGGCTGTGAAGGTGCTGCACTCAATATGCCAGCAAATTTGGAAAACTCAGCAGTGGCCACAGGACTGGAAAAGGTCAGTTTTCATTCCAATCCCAAAGAAAAGCAATGCCAAAGAATGCTCAAACTACTGCACAATTGCACTTATCTCACAGGCTAGTAAGGTAATGCTCAAAATTCCTCAAGCCAGACTTCAACAATATGTGAACCATGAACTTCCAGATGTTCAAGCTGGTTTTAGAAAAGGCAGAGGAACCAGAGATCAAATTGCCAACATCCACTGGATCATGGAAAAAGCAAGAGAGTTCCAGAAAAACATCTATTTCTGCTTTATTGACTATGCCAAAGCCTTTGACTGTATGGATCACCACAAAGTATGGAAAATTCTTCAAGAGATGAGAATACCAGACCACCTGACCCACCTCTTGAGAAATCTGTATGCAGGTCAGGAAGCAATAGTTAGAACTGGACATGGAACAGCAGACTGGTTCTAATAGGGTAAGAAGTACATCAAGACTGTATATTGTCACCCTGCTTAGTTAACTTATTTACAGAGTACATAAGAGAAACGCTGGGCTAGATGAAGCACAAGTTGGAATCAAGAACGCCGGGAGGAATATCAATAACCTCAGATATGCAGATGACACCACCCTTATGGCAGAAAGTGAAGAAAAACTAAACAGCCTCTGATGAAAGTAAAAGAGGAGAGTGAAAAAGTTGGTTTAAAGCTCAGCATTCAGAAAACTAAGATCATGGCATCTGGTCCCATTACTTCATGGCAAATAGATGGGGAAACAGTGACAAACTTTATTTTGGGGGGCTCCAAAATCACTGTAGATGGTGACTGCAGCCATGAAATTAAAAGACCCTTGCTCCTTGGAAGAAAAGCTATGACCACCCTAGACATCATATTAAAAAGCAGAGACAATACTTTGCCAACAAAAGTCCATCTAGTCAAGGCTATGATTTTTCCAGTAGTCCTGTATGGATGTGAGAGTTGGACTATAAGGAAAGCTGAGTGCCAAAGAATTGATGGTTTTGAACTGTGGTGTTGGAGAAGACCTTTGAAGGTCCCTTGGACTGCAACCAGTCCATCCTAAAGGAGATCAGTCTTGAATATTCATTGGAAGGACTGGTGTTGAATTGAAACTCCAATACTTTGGCCACCTGATGAGAAGAAGTGACTCATTTGAAAAGATCCTGATGCTGGAAAAGATTGAGGGCAGGAGGAGAAGGGGATGACAGAGGATGAAATGGTTGGATGGCATCACCAACTCAATGGACATGAGTTTGAGTAAACTCCGGGAGTTGGTGATGGACAGAGTGGTCTGGCATGCAGTCCATGTGGTCACAAAGAGTCGGACATGACTGAACGACCGAACTCAACTGAATGCATATATATGGAATCTAGAAAAATGGTACCGAAGAATTTATTTGCAGGGCAGCAACGGAGGAAACAGACACAGAGAACAGACTTACGGACATGGGGAGAGGGAAGGAGAGGGTGAGATGTATGCAAAGAGTAACATGGAAACTTACATTATCGCATGTAAAATAGATAGCCAATGGAAATTTGCTGTATGGCTTGGGAAACTCAAACAGGGGCTCTGTATCAACCAAGAGGGGTGGGATGGGAGGGGAGATGGGAGGGAGTTTCAAAAGGGAGGGGATCTATGTATACAGAGATCAACTCTGGGATTTCTTTGGAAGGACTGATGCTAAAGCTGAAGCTCCAATACTTTGGCCACCTCATGTGAAGAGATGACTCATTGGAAAAGACTTTGATGCTGGGAGGGATTAGGGGCAGGAGAAGAAGGGGACGACAGAGGATGAGATGGCTGGATGGCGTCACTGACTCGATGGACGTGAGTCTGAGTGAACTCCGGGAGTTGGTGATGGACAGGGAGGCCTTGCGTGCTTCGATTCAAGGGGTCGCAAGGATTCGGACACGACTGAGCGACTGACCTGACTGAACTGATGGCTGATTCATGTTGAGGTTTGACAGGAAAAAAACAAAATTCTGTAAAGCAGTTATCCTTCAAGAAAAACTAAATAAAAATTTTTTTAAAAGCCCTTGCCTTTTCTAGTGTGCTGAGTCATCTCTGACTCTGCAACTGCCTGGACTATAGCCCTCCCACCACCCCACCACCCACCGGCTCGTCTGTCCATGGAATTTTCCAGGCAAGAATGCAGCAGGTTGTCATTTCCTGTTCCAGGTGATCTTCCCTACTTGTGGATGGAACCCTAGTCTCCTGCATCTCCCACACTGGCAGGCAGATTCTTTACCACTGTGCCACGTGGGAAGCCCTGCCTTTTCTAGAGTTTCATATACATAGAATCATGCAGTACATAGTGTTTTGTGTTTAATTCTTTGTCTTATAGTGTTTTGAGATTCATTCGTATGTCATTCCTTTTGGCAGCTGAGTAGAATTCCATAGTACAATTTAGTTATCTGCTCACCAGTTGATGGACATTTGAGTTGCCTGTTCAGTTCAGTTCAGTTCAGTCGCGCAGTCATGTCCGACTCTTTGCGACCCCATGAATTGCAGCACGCCAGGCCTCCCTGTCCATCACCAACTCCCGGAGTTCACTCAGACTCACGTCCATTGAGTCTGTGATGCCATCCAGCCATCTCATCCTCGGTCGTCCCCTTCTCCTCCTGCCCCCAATCCCTCCCAGCATCAGGGTCTTTTCCAATGAGTCAACTCTTCGCATGAGGTGCCCAAAGTACTGGAGCTTCAGTTTTAGCATCATTCCTTCCAAAGAAATCCCAGGGTTGATCTCCTTCAGAATGGACTGGTTGGATCTCCTTGCAGTCCAAGGGACTCTCAAGAGTCTTCTCCAACACCACANGTGATGACTGAGGATGAGATGGTTGGATGGCGTCACTGACTCCATGGGCGTGAGTCTGAGTGAACTCCGGGAGTTGTTGATGGACAGGGAGGCCTGGTGTGCTACGATTTATGGGGTTGCAAAGAGTTGGACACAACTGAGCGACTGAACTGAACTGAACTGAACTGATATTGTGAAAGTGCTGCACTCAATATGCCAACAAATTTGGAAAACTCAGCAGTGGCCACAGGACTGGAAAAGAGATGTGTATAAGAGACAGGGATATATGTTGTTTCTGAAAAGTAATTGCTTCCTTACTTCTGAACAATTCATTGTTTAATCCAGGTTTTAAATCTGATTTCTGTTGAGCTCTCATTCAAGTCACAATTTCTTACAAAACACTCCAGCAAATCTGGATTTACATAATATACTTTGCACTAGCATTACACTGCATCAAATGTGATCCTTCCTATTTTAGGGTTAGAAAAGTACCATTTTAAAGGCTCTTTGCAGGTACTTTTTTTAATTGAATATCAGATACTCTTTTCTACCTTCAAGTGAAATATTAAAGAAACTTAAAAAAAATGTAAATGCTTACTCACAATTGCACTCATCTCACATGCTAGTAAAGTAATGCTCAAAATTCTCCAAGCCAGGCTTCAGCAATATGTGAACCATGAACTTCCTGATGTTCAAGCTGGTTTTAGAAAAGGCAGAGGAACCAGAGATCAAATTGCCAACATCCTCTTGATCATCAGAAAAGAACAAAATTTCCAGAAAAATATCTATATCTGCTTTGTTTACTATGCCAAATCCTTTGACTGTGTGGATCACAAAAAGCTGTGGAAATTCTGAAACAGATTGGAATACTAGATCACCTGACCTGCCTCTTGAGAGGCCTGTATGCAGGTCAGGAAGCAGCAGTTAGAACTGGACATGGAACAACAGACTGGTTCCAAATAGGAAAAGGAATATGTCAAGGCTGTATATTGTCACCCCGCTTATTTAACCTCTATGCAGAGTACATCATGAGAAACATTGGGCTGGACGAAGCACAAGCTGGAATCAAGATTGTGGGAGAAATATCAATAACCTCAGATATGCAGATGATACCACCCTTATTGCAGAAAGTGAAGAAGTAACGAGCCTCTTAATGAAAGTGAAAAAGGAGAGTGAAAAAGTTGGCTTAAAGCTCAACATTCAGAAAACTAAGATCATGGCATCCAGTCCCATCACTTCATGGTAAATAAATGGGGAAACAGTGGAAACCATGGCTGACTTTATTTTTCTGGCCTCCAAAATCACTGCAGATGGTGATTGCAGCCATGAAATTAAAAGACGTTACTCTTTGGAAGAAAAGTTATGACCAACGTAGATAGCATATTTAAAAGCAGAGACATTACTTAGCCGACTAAGGTCCGTCTAGTCAAGGCTATGGTTTTTCCTGTGGTCATGTATGGATGTGAGAATTGGACTGTGAAGAAGGCTGAGCACCGAAGAATTGATGCTTTTGAACACTGATGTTGGTGAACACTCTTGAGAATCCCTTGGACTGCAAGAATTTCCAACCAGTCCATCCTAAAGCAGATCAGTCCTGGATGTTCATTGGAATGACTAATGTCGAAGCTGAAACTCTAATACTTTGGCCACCTGATGCAAAGATCTGACTCATTTGAAAATACACTGATGCTGCGAAAGATTGAGGGCTAGAGGAGAAGGGGACGACAGAAGATGAGATGGCTGGATGGCGTCAGCGACTTGATGCACATGGGTTTGGGTGAACTCCGGGTGTTGGTGATGGACAGGGAGGCCTGACGTGCTGCGATTCATGGGGTCACAAAGAGTCGGACACGACTGAGCGACTGAACTGAACTGAACTGAAACACTTCTAAGTCATAGTGCAAATCCGATATAAAATATGTGTTTTTCGTGTAATAGTAGGATGAATGAGGTACATTTCCCCTGTGTTCTTTGTTGAGGATTTTAAGCAGTAGTTTTAGGCAAAATGTATGTACAAATGGAGCACTCTCTCTCTCACTCTTTGTGTGTATGTGTGTCTCTTCTCTATCTCTCTGTTCAAAGTGAATTTAACAATATGTTTCAATGCCTTGTATATATATAACTCATCTTATTTTTAATGATAAGCTAAAAAATTATTTAGAAAATTATTTTCAGGTTACTAAATCTCTTTCTTTTCTTCAGGCATATTTTACCTAACCCTTCAGTAAAACTCAAGCTGAAGGTTAGAATTACTTTGCCATTTTTGCTTGCTTCAGTATTTTAACTGTTATCAATAATTTCATGTTTTAAATTTTCCTCATACAGAATACTTTAATACTGTTTTTAATATTTACTTCCCTAGGGATATAAAATAATTTTTGGTATCTGATATCCATTTTAATTTGTAAAGCATCATGAATAATTAAACTAAATAATCATGCATCTTTGTGCTAAAAGGAACAATTTTAAAATTTAACAAGTAAAGCGCACTTAATAATACTCTTAAATCTATTTTCAAAACTCTGCCTTTGAAGTATGCTACATTTCTCCCTATTCTAATAAAATGCAAAAGAAAACAAATGAATTATAAACAGCAGCATTAATCTGATGCCATTGCAATAATAATTATGATGATGAGAAGATCTAGACCTTTTGTCCCTAAAAACCTATGGATTTATAAAACTTACAGAATTACATACATGAATATGAATCTATGAGTATAAACTAATAGATTAGTATAAATAATTACTAATCTCATATACACATTTGTGTACACTAACTGATATAAGGCATCCATCAGGTAGTAAGTCATTCTCTCAAGTACTGAACTGATAATGTTAATTCTCAAAGTCAAAGCATCTGTCACTTCAAANCTTTGAGATTGGAATGAAAACTGACCTTTTCCAGTCCTGTGGCCACTGCTGAGTTTTCCAAATTTGCTGGCATATTGAGTGCAGCACTTTCACAGCATCATCTTTCAGGATTTGAAATAGCTCAACTGGAATTCCATCACCTCCACTACATACTTCATTCAACAGGAAGTGTGTTGAGGACTAAGGAAGCTAATGTCGGTAAGGCACTGAGCATAGTGACTAGCACAGAGAAATAATCAATAAATTACAGCTATGAAGACTAGGGAGCAGAGAAGGATCAGCACTGTAAACTCTCTGAAGGTTGACTTTTATCTTGTTCACTAACTCATGCCCAAACACAGTGCCTGTCACACTGGCTTTAGAGTTAGACAAATCATTTTGTGCTTAAATTCCAGCCAGGACACGTGGGATCTTGGACAAGTTCTCCAATCTTCCTGATCCATATTTTCCTCATTGATAAAACAAAGATAATATTAGTTATTATCTAGTTATTATTATAATATAATAAAAGATAATATTAGTATCTATCTCAAAGTTGTTGTTGGAATTAAATAGAATGATTGGTGAAAAGCTATGCAATTTCACCCTAGATGATAATTTTTAAAAATAAAGCTAATGGCTACCCTTTGAACCCGGGTCTCCCGCATTGTAGGCAGACGCTTTACCATCTGAGCCACCAGGGAAGTCATGTATGCATTACAAAATATTTTAATGATTATATTCAGGTGGTAGCCATGAGAATGTGACTTGGAGAATTCCAACCAGGGAGGGTATTTGACCAAGACTCCGGTTGCTGAATTGTGAAATCCATTGCCACATTTGTACTGTACGCCTTCCAGGGGCTGACCCAATTACTGAGTATGGCAGAATACTAAGGCAGATCTGTATCTGGAAGACATAGGACTCCTCTGATCACTGATTTTGGCTTGGGGATTCCATATGGCTTTGCCAAACCTTCCTCTAACTGTAAGGAAGTCTGGAGGGTGTCTTTTCTTCTCTCTTTCACTTAGGGTCAGATTTATGTGGTAGTCTGACAGCATCCCAGCCTGTCCCAGTTCTCTGCCTGTTCTCTTTTACAGAGGCATCTCCCCTAATAAATCTTGTGTATGATAATCCCATCTTGGATTCTTTGAGGACCCACACTAATAACCGCCTTGGAAAAAGGGATTTACTCACTTAAACATAGTGAGTATGTGCCTCTTTAATGCTGGAGTTCATGATTAGTATATTTAAATCCAGATATTGGCTGAATTTTATTTTGGAAGGAAAATGACTCAGAGAGGAAAGAAACATTGTAAAAGGTCTGACCCTCAGTCACTTTCTACTCCTGCTCCTCTGCTTATCTTCCACAGATGTTACCCCCCAGTAGATTTATTGCATTTTATCTCTGTCTTGCTTCCAGGAGGACTCCAACTAACACAGCCATCCAGAGAGGGAGAATGCCTAGCTCTTAAAAAGTGTTCTATATAGAATGAAGGAGAAAAACTGGAGTCAGAGTGGATGAGGGTGTGTGTGCAGATGGGCTATTAGTGCCACTTCCCATTTTGCCTCTAAAATAGTACCTGGATGTTGCCCTAAAGGTACGGGAGTGAGCGACAAGTATGAAAACAGAACACAAAATCTTCTGCAATGGGTCAGGGTACCCGCAGTCTCTATTGGACTGAGGTGCAGAGTCCACTCTGAGTTTAGGTTTTATTTCTAATTGCAGACTACAAAACTTTCTTTGATCTTTCTTTCCCAAGACACTACAGTGACATAGTCCCTCTCTTTGTTTTCGCCCCCGGCCATTCCCTTCTGGGAAAGTCTTGGGAACAATCAGCAAGTGCAAAGGCAGTGTTCATACCTGACGCTGACCCAGTGTTCCAAAGTCCATGTTTTCATGATCCCAATCATAATCCCTTCTGGGGTCTGGCCTTGGGGTTTGTAACAAGGTTATTATTCTAAGAAAAACATGAAGAATAATCATTACATAGTTTCTTAACTTATACTGTTTTTCCAAGTGCAATTTTTGTGAAATTGCTCAAGGCTGTGAAAGCACATTATTAGGAATTCCCACTACATTGGAGACTGGTATATGGAAACTTGAGTTGAAATTTGCCAAATTAAGTTCTTCTAATCCATTGAACAAGCTCATCTGTGATATAAAAAGTTATTATGTAGTTTAATAAATTAGAGATCAGGATTGGATGATGTCTTGGGGAACAGAACACAACCAAAGCTGTGGAAAACTTCACATTCTTATGCCTTGGGGGTGTTTTGTTTGAATTTATTGGCTGTGCTGGGTCTTAGTTGTGGCATATGGGATCTTTAGTAGCAGGGTGCATGAGTGCTAAGTTGCTTCAGTTGTGTCCAACTCTTTGCCACCCTATGGACTGCAGCCCGCCAGGCTCCTCTGTCCATTAGATTCTCCAGCAAGAATACTGGAGCGGATTTCCATGCCCTCCTCCAGGGGATCTTCCTGACCCAGGAATCGAACCTGAGTCTCTTATATCTCCTTCATTGGCAGGCAGGTTCTTAAGACAAATCTGGAAAGTCCTAGTAGCATGCAGGGTCTTTTAGGAGCAACATGTGGGATCTAATTTCCTGACCAGGAATCAAACCCTGGCCCCCTGCATTGGGAGCATGTAATCTTAATCACTGAAGCACAAGTCCCTGCCTTGGGTTTTGGCTCTATGTATTTTATTGTACGTGGGTGCTAAATCACTTTAGTCGTGTCTGGCTTTTTGCCACCCTCTGGACTGTGGCCTGCCAGGCTCCTCTGTCTATGGGATTTTCCAGGCAAGAATACTGGAGTGGGCTACCATGCACTCCTCAAAGGGAACTTCCCAACTCAGGGATGGAGCCTGGGTCTCTTATGTCTCCTGCATTGGCAGGCAGGTTCTTTACCACTAGCACCACCCAGACAGTAAGGTTAAGAAAATGAATCTCAAGCCAATTGCCAAATGAGTTTCATTGTTCTTCATTATTGCCCAAAATATACCTCAAGCCTCTGAGGGGGAAATAAAAGGTAAGATAAAAGGTAAAATACTATAACAGATTCATGTTGATGTATGGCAGAAACCAATGCAACATTCATTGTAAATAATTATCTTTTAGTTAAAAATACGTAGATTAAAAAAATAAACAATCCTCCAAGAATGTAAAAAAAAGATAATAATACAGGTGGCAAGGTAAAAATACTCTTGTACCCTTTATGAATGTCAGGGCTCGGTGGCCCCTGGTGTAGGAAAAACTTGCCTCCGGCAGATAGCACAGAGCCTTAGTAAGGAAGCCGTGTAACACAGAGCCATCTCTGTGTCCTATTTGCTGTCCCACTTGCTCCAGGAGCTGTGTGTGGGAAAGATAGCCCAATATCACTGTAAGAGTTAATTATATAAAATGAGCATTGGGAAATTAACCATTGGCCTAGATTCTGGCTCCCTGGATACAGTCAGTTCAGTTCAGTCGCGCAGTCATGTCCGACTCCTTGCGACCCCATGAATCGCAGCATGCCAGGCCTCCCTGTCCATCACCAACTCCCGGAGTTCACTCAGACTCACGTCCATTGAGTCCATGATGCCATCCAGCCATCTCATCCTCGGATACAGTCACCATCAAGATAACCTGAACTTGGCGATTAGTCAGTCCACAAAGGATATACAAGATATGAATGTTCTTATACTCATTTTGTGAAAGAAAAAAAAATTACATTTTCACAAACATTTTTTGTTATCTACATAAGGGAACTTTGATTTCTTATATTGCTTGGTACATATTTTGCAAAATATCCACCTTATAGGATTCAGTCATAATAGAAGCCTGACAATCAAAATAGAAGCCTGAAGCTCGAGTGAATGAATGAAGTAGCAAAAACTAGATTTAAATTTATATCTGACCCAAACCAGTTTTCCTTTCACCTGACCGTGATGTACCATAAAGAAGGCTAAGTGCAGAATTGATGCTCTTGAACTGTGGTGTTGAGACTCTTGAGAGTCCCTTGGACTGCAAGGAGATCAAATCAGTCAATCCTAAAGGAGATCAATCCTCAATATTCATTGGAAGGACTGATTCTGAAGCTGAAGCTCCAATACTTTGGCCACCTGATGCCAAGAGCCAACTCATCAGAAAGACCCTGATGTCGGGAAAGATTGAATGCAGGAGGAGAAGGGATCACAGAGGATGAAATGGTTGGCTGGCATCACTGACTCAATGGACATGAGTTTGAGCAAACTCTGGGAAATGGTGAAGGACAGGGAAGCCTGGCGTGCTGCAGTCCATGGGGTCGCAAAGGGTTGTCAGACATGACTGAGTGACTGAACAACAACAACAATGATGTATTTATAAGCAGTCCTTTTCTAATCCTGTGCAAATTATTCTGAGGAATAAATGCTAGTAAGTAAAATAGAAAACTATCATTTTGGTGCAAAGCTAAAATAAAGCACAGAACTCTCCATAAATGATAAACAGCAATATAGAAATCCACCTATGGCAGTGTGCAGGGATTCACACAGAATCCCTGGGGGGAGAAAAGACCATTAAAATCATCAAATCTAGGGAAATATGTTCAGGTAGTAGAATTGCTAGAACTCACAGTGCTCTTTGCAAACCTTCACAGATTACTGACAGCTAATATTACATAAACTAGAAATGATGTCACTAGCAGATGCCATGGTGTACTGGGAAGGAGCAGACTTTAAAGTCTCACAGATCTGACTTTTCCATTTGCTAGCTTGTGACCTTGAATGAATGAGTTAACCTTTCTGTGCCTCTGATCCCTCATCTGAAAAATGGGGAAATCTCCATTTCAGGGTTGTTAAGGATTACTTTTGACAGATATAATGCTAATACCTTGACAAATGGTAGCTACAGGTCCATAATTTCATATGTAAAGTGCTCAGAGCCAGATTTTTTTTCAGAATTAGTATTTTGGGATAAAGAAATGTAATAGGGGACATATGTCTTACAAGCAACACTCCAGCTGAATCTGAGGCAGTACCCTATAATCCAACACTTTTATATTTCTGCAGCATTTGCACCAAGTTTATTAAAAATATACTTTTCTCTCAAATTGTCTTGAATTTAGTTGATGTTTTGGACTTGTAGATAAGGGACTGTAAACATGTATTATTATTATTTGAAGATAATATAGTGCTACATATATGCAGGTCTCCATAGCTTAAGAAAAATACATATTTTTTATGAGGGATGCTGTTAGTACCAACTCAAATCCTGTTTTACTAGTTGATGCATCCATCCTCCAGCTCCTGCCAGTGGTGGCTGATAATAACTCATGGTTGTCCCCTTTCTGGAACTTGTTCTCAAGCAAGGAGGAGCCATCTCTTTTGGCAATAAGGGAAGTGGGGAGAAGAACTGTCAATGACTGACATAATCCTTTGCCTCAAAAAACTAATGGGGCACAGTTCTTATTTCAGAGTTTCTCTGTGGAATTAGAACAATACCAGTCTTTGAATCCACATCCTTCTTTAGTTTTTCTTCCCTCTCCTATGCTGCTCTCTCTCTCTTTTCCTAAAAGCAAAGCCCTCATGTTCTGCTTCTAGAGAACCTAAGACATTTGGAGCCAAGAGTAGTCCTAGAAAGCAGATTCTAGGGATGGATGTTGATTCTGAAGTTGGATGACACAAGGACTGGATGGCAATGTGGTAGATGGAGTACGAGATTTCCTGGCATCAATTCAGTTCAGTCGCTCAGTTGTGTTCGACTCTTTGTGACGCCATGGATTGCAGCATGCCAGGCTTCCCTGTCCATCACTAGCTCCCAGAACTTACTCAAACTCACGTCCATTGAGTCGCTGATGACATCCAACCATCTCATCCTCTGTTGTTCCCTTCTCCTCCTGCCTTCAATCTTTCCCAGCAAAGATTTTTATCTGTAGTCAATTGGGATGGAATATAGGAGGAAGGAGGGCTTCCCAGGTGGAGCTAGTGGTAAAGAACCTGCTTGCCAATGCAGGTGGCGGAAGAGCCACGGGTTCCACCCCTGGGTCAAGAAGGAGGGCATGGCAGGAGGAGGGCATGGCAACCCACTCCTGTATTCTTGCCTAGAGAATCCCATGGACAGAGGAGCCTGCCGGGCTACAGTCCTTGGGGTTGCAAAGAGTCGGACACAACTGAAGCAACAGCATGCACGAGCGGAAGGAAGGGGATGCTCATCTAAGTGGAGCAATGTCTAAGACATTTAACAAATATATGAGAAATAGCAACTATAAGGATTCTGGAAGTGGTTGACTGTTGCTAAGAGTCTGATGAAAGACTAATAAAAGAAAATGACCTAAGATCTATTAACCAACAATTTAAAGTAAAGGACCTCACTGTTAGCTTTTAAAGAAACCCTCATCTCTCACAGTCAGTGATCAGAGTTAATTAATTATCAGGCAGAATTTTAAGAAAGAGAGAATTTCAGAAGGCCAAATTCTCAGTATAGGAAAGTTTCCTTATAAGACTTGAGTTTTGATGGAAAAGAAGTAGGATCTTAAGATCTGGGGTGAAGATATCTGCTGCTGCTGCTAAGTCGCTTCAGTCGTGTCCGACTCTGTGCGACCCCATAGACGGTAGCCCACCAGGCTCCCCCGTCCCTGGGATTCTCCAGGCAGGAACACTGGAGTGGGTTGCCATTTCCTTTGAGATGCCTGAATCCCAAGATTCCTGTGAATCCTCTGGCCCAGGTAGGAAGATAAAAGCCCATGTCTCCCAACTTTGTAGGTACCTTAGCTGCTAAGTCACTTCAGTCGTGTCCAACTCTGTGCGACCCCATAGACGGTAGCCCACCAGGCTCCCCCGTCCCTGGGATTCTCCAGGCAAGAACACTGGAGTGGGTTGCCATTTCCTTCTCCAATGCATGAAAGTGAAAAGTGAAAGGGAAGTCGCTGAGTCGTGTCCGACCCTCAGCGACCCCATGGACTGCAGCCTTCCAGGCTCCTCCGTCCATGGGATTTTCCAGGCAGAAGTACTGGAGTGGGGTGCCACAGCCTTCTCCAGTAGGTACCTTAGAAGACAATGTAAGTAGTCCTTAGGACCTACTCTGATTTCTCCTCCTGACCCCAGACTCATAACTAGGATCAAATAGCCCAAGTAGGCAAGATTATATCCCAAGATAGCTATAGGGCCTGACTTACTTGTATGGCAATTACCAGTAAAGTATGCCTGAGGACTGGATATATGGGGTGGAATTTAAGCTAGGTAAAGATGGAGAAGCTCTATATAGTCAGCAAAAACAAGACCAGGAGCTGACTGTGGCTCAGATCATGAACTCCTTATTACCAAATTCAGACTCAAATTGAAGAAAGTGGGAAAAACCACTAGACCATTCAGGTATGACCTAAATCAAATCCCATACAATTATACAGTGCAAGTGAGAAATAGACTTAAGGGACTAGATTTGTTAGACAGAGTGTTGGATGAACTATGGATGGAGGTTTGTGATATTGTACAGGAGACAGAGATCAAGACCATCCCCAAGAAAAAGAAATGCAAAAAAGCAAAATGGCTGTCTGAGGAAGCGTTACAAATAGCTGTGAAAAGAAGAGAAGTGAAAAGCAAAGGAGAAAAGGAAAGATATACCCACTTGAATGCAGAGTTCCAAAGAATAGCAGGAAGAGATAAGAAAGCCTTCCTCAGTGATCAATGCAAAGAAATAGAGGAAAACAACAGAATGGGAAAGACTAGAGATATCTTCAAGAAAACTGTAGATACCAAGGGAACATTTCATGCAAAGATGGGCTCAATAAAGGACAGAAATGGTATGGACCTAACAGAAGCAGAAGATATTAAGAAGAGGTGGCAAGAATACACGGAAGAACTGTACAGAAAAGATCTTCATGACCCAGATAATCACAATGGTGTGATCACTCACCTAGAGCCAGACATCCTGGAATGTGAAGTCAAGTGGGCTTTAGAAAGCATCACTACGAACAAAGCTAGTGGAGGTGATGGAATTCCAGTTGAGGTATTTCAAATCCTGGAAGATGATGCTGTGAAAGTGCTGCACTCAATATGCCAGTAAATTTGGAAAACTCAGCAGTGGCCAAAGGACTGGAAAAGGTCAGTTTTCATTCCAATCTCAAAGAAAGGCAATGCCAAAAAATGCTCAACCTCCCACACAATTGCACTCATCTCACATGCTAGTAAAGTAATGCTCAAAATTCTCCAAGCCAG
>SJXQ01005372.1:321857-416088 GCA_006408695.1 Aepyceros melampus | reverse complement strand
GATGCTTTTGAACTGTGGTGTTGGAGAAGACTCTTGAGAGTCCCTTGGACTGCAAGGAGATCCAACCAGTCCATTCTGAAGGAGATCAGCCCTGGGATTTCTTTGGAAGGAATGATGCTAAAGCTGAAACTCCAGTACTTTGGCCACCTCATGCAAAGAGTTGACTCATTGGAAAAGACCCTGATGCTGGGAGGGATTGGGGGCAGGAGGAGAAGGGGACGACAGAGGATGAGATGGCTGGATGGCATCACGGACTCAATGGACATGAGTCTGAGTGAACTCCAGGAGTTGGTGATGGACAGGGAGGCCTGGCGTGCTGTGATTCACGGGGTCGCAAAGAGTCGGACACGACTGAGCGACTGAACATAACGGAAGTAAGCACTGGTTGAGCAGGGTATTAGAGAGAGCAAGAGAACAGCCATCTTGAGTGGCCTAACTGTGCAGGTTGGTACTTTTGATGGGGGCCCAGAAGAAAGGACTGAAAGATCAAAACTGAGATATGAGCACCACTGCTGCTTGGGCCCTAACACGAAAGATCTCATAATACTTGCTCTATCTGGGATAGTGAATGACACTGTATGAAACCTCTGGCCACCACTTGGATTAAATATATCGACTTTCATGCACTTCTAAATTTAGTTGATTTTAGTTTACTTAATACGTGCTTAATATATGCCAGGTCCTGTCCTGGACACTGAAAGCACAAGGATGTAATAAAACCTATTCCCTGTTCCCAAGTACCTCAGTCTAATTTTACTCTTACTATTTGCATGCCATTTGATTCATCTATTTCCTCTACCCTGGCCTTTCCTAGGATTCAGGTAGTAACAAAGTGGGGCCAAATGGAAAAAACATGAGAACAATATTAGCTAAAAATCTATCATGAATTGGGCAAGATCATCATGATTCGATTTGAACAAGCCACATCAGTCATCCTGTCACAATAAAAACTCAATTATTGAGTTCCAAACACTTCATATACATTTATTTCCCCCCAAAATCCTACAAGGTGTTCTCTCTCCCCATATGAGAAAACTGAGGTTTAGGGAGCTAAGTCATCCAAGACAGATATGAAATGTTAGAGCTAAGACTTGAATGTAGAAATACTGCTGGCACTTCAAATCCTCTTTAACCAACTCTACCTTATACCTTCATGCTACTTCCAGTGATCTATAATAGTCTGAAAATACCTTGATCTATTCCAACTCCTTCATTAAACATTAAATTCCTGCTTGAAGCCCTCCAGTGACAAGCAGCTCTCCAAAGTGATCTTTTTCATCTACAATTGAGAGATTCTTATAGAGGAAATTCAAATGTTCTCTCTCTAGGATCATTTAGTTGCAAAGAACATTCAAGCTAGCTTAAGCAAACAGTAATGGTGGCAGAAGGAGGTGTTTGTTTATTTGGCCACACCATGAAGCATGCTGGATCTTTGTTCCCCAACCAGAGTTGGAACCTGGGCCGCCTGCAGTGCAAGTGTGGAGTCTTAACCACTGGGCCACCAGTGAAGTCCCCAAGGGGGATGTTTTAAGAACACAAAAATCTCACTGGCAAGTGAGGAACCCAGGGTCAGAAAAAGGACAGCTGTGCATCATGGGGACAAGAATTTTGAAGCCATTTTCTGAAGCTGTCATTTCTACTTCATTCATTCTTCATTCCATATCATTCTTACCAGCTCCCACTGCTTGCTCATGACCCAACATTAGTGTTTTAGCGCTATCCTACTTGACTTTTCATATTCCATTATCTCTGACTCAGTCTTTTTTAAAGTACAAAATCCTTAGAAATACATAGATTGATAGAATTTAACCTATGGGTTGGATCTTGGATCATGTTCTAACCTTGGTCTGATCATCAATGACTCCAGTGGAGTCACCCTGAAAACGGCTGTTTGGGTTTAAGCAGGATCTGTGGTGTAAAATAATTTCAGAAGGGGTATGTACTGGGCTTGTGTTAACAATCTTGTTCAGGAAAACATAATGATGGGATGAATATCCTCTTTTTCTATGACACTTAAACAGAATCTGCAGTACTTACCTGGTCCATGGCATGATATTTTATTTTTTCTCTTTCTTATTTTTTAAAGTATGGTAACATATTTACTGGAGACTTAGAAAATACACAACAAAGTTATATATAGTTACACTATGAAAATTATTTTTAAGTAGATAAATTAAGATTTTCAGTTGGAGTTTTAATATCAAACTCTCAAAAATTAAGACAGAAAAGTAGAAGGATATAGCAGACATGAAAAGCACCATGAACCAATTTAGCGTAATTAAGATTTATACAGTTTTCACACAACAGTAGGATACAATACAAATTCTATTCAAGTTTCCATAGACTATAAAGTAGGAGATGATGGAACATACCTAGGAACATAGAACAAGGTACAAAAATTGCAAGGTCTAAAGATATTGAAATTATGCAGAGTCTGTACTCTTATCACTGTGGAATTATGTTAGAAATAAACATCAAAAGATATTTGAAAATAACCCATATATTTTGAAGGGCAATGTGACATTTACCAAGAGAGATATCTGGCTTAGCTATTGTCAGCTTCAGGAAAGTTAAGAGACTGAAAAAACACAGAGGGTGACTGTAGAGAAGAAAGCATTTAAATGAGAAATTAATATCAAAGATACTTAAAAAACCCCATGTATTTGGAAATCAAATGTCCACTTGGAAAGGATGGGTGTATCTAAGAAGCCATAACAAGGAAAATTAGAAAAGAATTATAACAGAATAAAAATGAAAAGACAATTTACCAGAATTTGCTGGATGCAATCGAACCTGCTTGATCTTTTATTTTTTGTTTGCTATTTTTCTAACTTAACTAAGTACCATGGAGGCAGGGATTGGCTCCTATCCATCCTTGACCCTTCAAAACTTATATCTAAGGGCTCTCAACACTGTGCCCTGGATCAACTTGATGCGAGGCGAACAGTTTTGTGATGGGATACACTTACCTACTGTTGGCTGACCTCCTAAGAGTACTGAGAGGCATGCTGACAGTTTGGTTTGATTTGTGTGTATGTGATAAGATATACACAATATAAGATTTACCATTTTAACCACTTTTGAGTATACATTTTCAGTGGCATTAAGTATGTTCATTTACTGCAATCACCACTACTATTCATCTCTAGAACTTTTTCATCATCTTGAATTGAAACTCTGTACTCACTAATCAGTAACTCCCCATTTCCTGTGGGGTTTCCCAGGTGGCGCTAGTGGTAAAGAACCTGCCTGCCAATGCAGGAGATGTAAGAGACATGGGTTCAATCCTTGAGTGGGAAGATCCCCTGGAGAAGGGCATGGGAACCCATTCCAGTATTGCCTGGAGAATCCCATGGACAGAGGAACATGGCAGGCTATAGTCCATAGGATCACACAGAGTTGGACACAACTGAAGTGACTTAGCACAGACACACCCCACTTCTGCCTCCTCCCATTAGTAATCAGTTTAGACTCTCTGTGCTAAGACAACTTACACAAATCTATATTTGTAGTTTTGGGTCTGCTTTATTTCACTAAATATGTTTTCCAGGTTCATCTTTTTTTTTTTTTTTAACACGTATCAGATTCTTAAGATTGAATAATATTCTATTGTATGTATAGCCATTCTGTTGATTCCTTCTTCTGTTGATAAGACATTTGTGTTGTTTCTACTTTTTTGGCTATTGTAAAGAACGCTGCTATGAACATAGCTCTATAAATATGTTTGAGTCTCTGTAGCTCAGATCTGGGGCCTATATACCTAGAAGTGGAATTGCTGGACCACTGGTATGTAATTTTTTGAAGAGCCACTATATTGTCTCTTCAATGGCTGCGCCACTTTACATTACCACCACCAATGCCCAAGGGTTCCAATTTCTCCACATCCTTGCCAACATTTAACAATCATCCTAATAGGTGTGGAGTGGTAGCTAATTGTGGTTTTGATTTGTATTTCCCTGTCATGTATGGATGTGAGAGTTAGACTGTGAAGAAGGCTGAGCGCCGAAGAATTGATGCTTTTGAACTGTGGTGTTGGAGAAGACTCTTGAGAGTCCCTTGGACTGCAAGGACATTCAACCAGTTCATTCTGAAGATCAGCCCTGGGATTTCTTTGGAAGGAATGATGCTAAAGCTGAAACTCCAGTACTTTGGCCACCTCATGCAAAGAGCTGACTCATTGGAAAAGACTTTACTGCTGGGAGGGATTGGGGGCAGAAGGAAAAGGAGACGACAGAGGATGAGATGGCTGGATAGCATCACTGACTCGATATACATTACCACCACCAATGCCCAAGGGTTCCAATTTCTCCACATCCTTGCCAACATTTAACAATCATCCTAATAGGTGTGGAGTGGTAGCTAATTGTGGTTTTGATTTGTATTTCCCTGTCATGTATGGATGTGAGAGTTAGACTGTGAAGAAGGCTGAGCGCCGAAGAATTGATGCTTTTGAACTGTGGTGTTGGAGAAGACTCTGAGAGTCCCTTGGACTGCAAGGACATTCAACCAGTTCATTCTGAAGATCAGCCCTGGGATTTCTTTGGAAGGAATGATGCTAAAGCTGAAACTCCAGTACTTTGGCCACCTCATGCAAAGAGCTGACTCATTGGAAAAGACTTTACTGCTGGGAGGGATTGGGGGCAGAAGGAAAAGGAGACGACAGAGGATGAGATGGCTGGATAGCATCACTGACTCGATGGACATGAATCTGAGTGAACTGCAGGAGTTGGTGATGGATAGGGAGGCCTGGCGTGCTGCGATTCATGGGGTCGCAGAGTTGGACATGACTGAGCGACTGAACTGAACTGAATGAATAATGACATTGAACATCTTTTCAGTTTATTGGCTATTTGTATATCTTCTTTGGAGAAATGTCTATTCAAATCTTTTGCTCATTTTTCAATTAGGCTGTTTTTTTGTTCAGTTGGTATTGTACATATTAATCACTTACCAGATATTTGATTTTCAAATATTCTCTCTCAGTCTGTGGGCTGCTTTTTCATTCTTTTGTAGTGTAATTTGATTCACAAATCTTTAATTTTTATATAGTTCAATTTACTTACTTTTTTGTATGTGCTTTTTTAGTTAACTTGGCTATGGTTTAAGTGAAGTCACTCAGTCATGTCTATTTGTGACCCCATGGACTTCAGGCTGCCAGGCTCCTCTGTCCATGGGATTTTCCAGGTAAGAATACTGGAATGGGTTGCCATTTCCTTCTCCAGGGGATCTTACTGACCCAGGGATTGAACCCGGGGCTCCTGCATTGCAGGCAGACTTTACCGTCTGAGCCACCTATGGTGCAAAGTAGGGGTATAACTTCATTCTTTTGCATTGTTGCTTATCTATTTTAGGTATAGTTGCAACACAAGGGCTCAATAGTTGCAGTTCTCAGGCCCTAGAACACAGTTGTGGCCTGTGGACTTAACTCTACGGCATGTGGGATCTTCTTGGACCAGGGACTGAATCTGTGTCTCCTGCATTGGCAGGGGGATTCTTTCCACTAAGTAGCCAGGGAAGTCCTGTGTCCTTTAATCTCATACTCCTAATATCACCCTCCCCCCACTGCCCTCTGGACTTCTCTGGTGGCTCAGATGGTAAGCATCTGCCTACAATGCAGGAGACCTGGGTTCAATCCCTGGGTCAGGAATATCTCCTGGAGGAGGAAATGGCAACCCACTCCAATATTCTTGCCTGGAAAATTCCATGGACCAAGAAGCCTGGTAGGCAACAGTCTATGGGGTCGCAAAGAGTTGGACACTACTGAGCGACTTCACTTTCACTTTCCACTCCCCTCTGGCAATGTCTTCCATATCCATGAGACTGTTTCTATTTTGTATATAGATTCACTTTATTATTTTTAAGATTCCATATATAAGTGATGTAATATAGTATGTCTTTCTCTGACTTACTTCACTAAGCATATTCTTGAGGCCCATCCACATTGCTGCAAATTCATTCTTTTTTATGACTAATATTCCATTGCATTTGTGTCACATCTTCTTAACCCAATCATCTGCTGATGGGTACTTGGGTTGCTTCAATGTCTTGGCTATTGTAAACAGTGCTGCTATGACCACTGGGGTATATGTATCTTTTTGAATTTTTTTTTTTTTTTAATAAATTTCAGGAGGGGAGTTGCTGGATCATATGGTAGAATAGTTTTTTTAAGGAACTGCCATACTGGTTTCCACAGGATCACACCAATTTACATCCTCACCAAAAGTTAGAATTAATTTTTCTATTTAAAAAAAGTTATTTGGCTGCACCAGGTCTTCATTTCCACATGCAGCTTCTTTAGCTGTGGCATGTAAGATCTAGTTTCCTGATCAGGGTTTGAACGCAGGTCCCCTGCATTGGGAGCATGGAGTCCTAGCCTCTGGACATCCAGGGAAGTCCTTAGTTTTTCTATTTCTGCAAAAACTTCATTGGGGTTTTGACAGGGATTGCATTGACTCAGTAGATCTCTCTACGTAGTGTTTATATCTTAACAATAAGTCTTCCAATCCATGAATCCATGAGGTCTGTTGGACTGCAAAAGAGATCAACTCAGTCACTCCTAAAGGAAATCAACCCTGAATATTCAGGGTTGAAATCAACCCTGAAGGATTGATACTGAAGGTGAAGCTCCAATACTTTGGCCACCTGATGCGAACAGTCAACTCATTCAGAAAGACCTTGATGCTGGGAAAGACTGAGGACATAAGGGGGCAACAGAGCATGAGATGGTTAGATGGCATCACTGATTCAATGGACATGAGTTTGAGCAAACTCCAGGAGTTAGTGAAGGACAGGGAAGCCTGGCATACCGCATTCCATGGGGTTGCAAAGAGTTGGACATGACTTAGAGACTGAACAACAATCCGTGAACATGGTTATGTCAGTTTGTTTATTTATGTCCTAATTTCTCAGCGATATTCTGTAGTTTTCAGTGTACAAGTCTTTTGCCTTCTTGGTAAAGTTTATTTCTAAGTATTTTGTTCTTTTTTGATCCTGTTGTGAACAGAATTACTTTCTTAATCTACTTTTTACGCTGTTCATTGTCAGTGTATAGAAATGCAACTAATTTTTGTGTGTTGATTTTGTATTCTGAAGCCTTCCTGAATTTATTTATTAGCTCTTTTCTGTGGGCTAGTTTGATTTTTGACACATTAAAAAAAAAGTGTTACTGCAGGATAAACTCATCACTACCTCCTTCAAGTTTATACTTGTCTTTTATCCCTAAAAGGAGGCAAATCTTTGAGAAGAAACACCAGTGCTAAGGAAATCAACATATGCAACCTAAGAATTTTGGCCCAAATACCATGACCAAAGATCCTGTCCCAGGTATGCAGAATATCCACTTATTAAGTTTGTAAAAGTCAACTCTTGAATATATAAAAAAAACTATGAATCCTACTTGTTAAAAAAAAAAAAAACACCTCTCAAACTTACTGAGTAATCCTTAAGGTTTGACTTTCAGGCTAATATTGGGTGATATTTAACGAAGATTTTTATCAAGAGTATTTTATACATACTTTTCATTTCAATGAGCACTGAGTGACTGGGGTGATATTTAGAATTTAGACCTTGGAATTTGATAGCTTTAGATTAGAATTCTGGTTCTCTCACCAATTAGTTATGTTGCTACTTCTCTACACCATTTTTGTTCTGCTTTAGACCATAACATCTGCCCCACTGAGAGTGAGAGTGTGAGAGTTAAATGAGATAACTCTGGATTCAGTAAGTGTTGGTCATTATGACTGTAAGTAGACTACATGTTGTCACTATGCAAGATATTGGGAATAAAGATGTATGACACACTATCTGCCATTAAGGTGCTCACAATCTAGATGGGAGAAGCAGGAAGAAAATCAATCTCAATATTGTACTACAGTGAAAACATGTGCAAAGGAATGAAAGCTTGAAACAAAGTGGTATGTTGGTCACAAATGCAAGGCTGTTATGCTCAGATATGAAGTTTAGTTTATAAAGAATGGATTGGAGCAAGCCCAATAAGGAGGCTATGATAATCTAGGCAAACTCTGTGTGGCAGAGCAATACAGCTTGAATAGGAGGGTGGCAGTGTTGGATGGGGCCTTGCTGTGCCTAGAACCATAAGCTCCTTTCTGCCATGGCTTGGGAGGTAACTTAATAATAATCTTTCATCTTCACCTTAATTATTTAGAGGGTCTGGTCCCATCACTTCATGGGAAATAGATGGGGAAAACAGTGGAAACAGTGGCTGACTATTTTTGGGGGCTCTAAAATCACTGCAGATGGTGACTGCAGCCATGAAATTAGTGACTGAACTGAACTCCTTGGAAGGAAAGTTATGACCAACCTAGACAGCATACTGAAAAGCAGAGACATTGCTTTGCCAACAAAGGTCCGTCTAGTCAAGGCTATGGTTTTTCCTGTGGTCATGTATGGATGTGAGAGCTGGACTATAAAGAAAGCTGAGTGCCAAAGAATTGATGCTTTTGAACTGTGGTGTTGGAGAAGACTCTTGAGAGTCCCTTGGACTGCAAGGAGATCCAACCAGTCCATTCTGAAGGAGATCAGCCCTGGATGTCCTTTGGAAGGATGGTGCTGAAGCGGAAACTCCAGTACTTTGGCCATCTCATGCGAAGAGTTGACTTATTGGAAAAGACTCTGATGCTGGGAGGGACCGAGGGCAGGAGGAAAAGGGGACAACAGAGGATGAGATGGCTGGATGGCATCACCGACTTGATGGATGGGAGTTTGAGTGAACTCCGGGAGTTGGTGATGGACAGCAAGGCCTGGCATGCTGTGATTCATGGGGTCACGGAGAGTTGGACATGACTGAGCGACTGAACTGAACTGAAGGAACCCTGTTTGACTCAGGGACCATTTTACAGAGGAGGAGACAGGCTCAGAGAGCAAGGCCATCATTATACTAGTATAGAGACACTAGTGACATTATACTGTATGAAAATGGCAACCACTGGAACACAACAAATATGAATGGTGACCCCTAGAGCTGTGCATTACAGCAGCCTTACTGAAAAGATAACACAGATAACATAGTAGGCAATGGAACTGACCTTCATCTAAAAACCTGTGCGTCTTCTACTATCCCATACTACTGATATGTCTTTATCATAATATTTTATTTGTGGATATATAGCACACTTAGGATTAAACACTGAATTTAAAAAAAGAAACAAACACATCCCAATGTGAGTTTTCACAAGAACCTGTTGGCTTATTAAAATTAATTTAATGGAATCCCATAAACACTAGTTACTTAACAACAAATCAAGATGCTTGATGTATTCTTAAGCCATTACTTAACAGGAAAAATAGGGGTAAAACAAATATAAGGTTCCAATTATTTACTTTGGGCTTCCCCAAAACAGATAAATAAGGACCTTTATAAAAACTGAAAGGACTAACCACAAAAACCAAGATTATCAATCAACCCTCTGCAGACATTTCTTGAATTACCTCAAAATTTTAAGGTGAAATTCCCCAGAAAATTCTTCTATAGTTATCCTGGCAATAAACACATAAACGTAGTAAAAAGTAAATGCTGAGTAACTACTTCATATATTTAAAAAAAACTATATAATTCATATTTATGCCAGAACACTACAATCGACAGAAGTTTCATCAACATTCTTACCTATACCTACTCACTCTGAAGGCAGGAACATTTCCTTGGGTTGAGTCAGGATCTCAGTATGCTTTGTCCAGGAAAAGTGAAGGTATGAAAATATAAAACAAAAAAGAATATTGGCTCATTACACACAAGAGAGGCCAGCCATTAAGAGTTGTTGTCAACAGGATGAAAGGAAATACTGAGGAGAGCTCCTCTGGGTGAGTAGTTAAAATGTGATCAAAATGTAAAAGAGGAAGTATATATACACAAAAAACTTCTATGGGTACTGATACAAAGACATCTCTGAAAAGATGATAAAACATCTACTTGAAGATTTTCAGAAATGAGATTCACAGAACTATAGGAACATAAGAAATACTGATTCTGAAACATCTCATTTGACTGCTGATGAATTTCAAAGTTGTTAGGTTATGGAACCTGCCCAAGGTCATATGGTTAATGCCACAGTTTGGACTAGGACCTAATTCTCCTGAATTCCAAATGAGACCTCCCCATACCCCAACCATTTGCTATACTACCCATCTCTTCTGTGTTCTTAACCACTTGAAGTCGCTTTAACCTCTTGGCCCCCACAACGTACCCTTTAGGGAAAGTCAAAAGAACAGCGTTCTGGACTATGGAGACCATGTAGACCCGCTGATCTAACAATGTAGGAAGCAGTATGCAAAAAAAATGACTAGACTGCAATTCATTTTGGGGTGAGGAGCAGAGAGGAAATACAAAAGGAGGAAATTCTGTAGACAACAAAAGGAGAAGCACAAGAGGAAGTATTATCCTCTTTTGTTATTTTATTACTGTTATTTTATTTTGTAGTTAAGTCCATATATTATATAAAACATAACAGGAAAAACCAACAAATGTATAAAATAAATTGAGGTGTCTGGATGGAAAAAAACACAAGAGCTTTGCTTTCGTGTCTATAGATCTCTTGATATGTTGTTGGTCTTGCACTAGAGATATCAAATAAAGATATCTAGCTTGAAACAGATTTGATATGCTGCAAGGTTAAGCCATAGTTTGATGATGGGTCATGACAGATTTTCTAAATCTTATTCTTAAATATTGGCTCTAACAAATGCTGATATAACAAAGTGCAAGCTTTTATCATCAGACAGCAAGAGGGAAGCTTCAGTGAATGAATGCAACTTACCTCCAAGTCCTCTGAAAGGAGGTGAAAAAATAAATACTGTGTTTTACCAGTATTCCCCCAAAGCATTACCTAAGCATGCAGGAGGATGCTGTGAGCAGCTACAATAGTAAGATCCAATCCAGAGGTAGGTTCAAGGCCAGGAGTAGAGGAATGGTTGAAGGAGTCCTCCTGGGGCCAGTACCATTTCACAGAATGCCCATTTGTGCTGGGGAATGAGCCTATGGCCTATTTTTTCTGATTCAAAAGGACATTCCCAAATTCAACCTTGCTGAAAAAGAGGCATTTTTGCACCTGCTATTAAGAACAGCTAGAACACAGGATAAGGATGGCATAAAATTCAGCAAGCACATGCTAGCTATTCCCGTTTGAAATCTACCAAACTGCAAAATAAAAAAAAATAAAAAGTTGCAGACAGAGCTGTTGTTCTTCAAAGATGAAGAAACCATCTTACAAAAAGAGGGATTAGGCACTCACTTAACTCTATACGGAGAACATCCTTCTCAAGCTAGATGGAAGATGAGGAAGAGCATTCCTACAGGCTGACCAGGCTATTTGGAGACCGAGAGGAGAGGAAACAAGGCATTCAGGAAGAAAGCTAGTAGAAGAAATTCTTCTGGGTCTAACTAGGTAAGTGAATCTAAGGCAACTGCACCAAAGATATGCTACCCATCATGCCAGCCTGTAGCTGGTGGCAAAATATCTCAAGACATTTTAAGCCCAGAAAAATATATGAGAAATATGTTAACCAAGCAAATTAAAACCAAAATCTCCAAGGGTAAAAATCTCCTCAGATTTGAAATCCAAGACCCTCACTTTTTATTAATTCTGTGCATCATTAGAAAAAATAAAAAGTAACAATGTAAAGACTCGTTTTATTTCTACGGGGGTAAGGAGGAGGATAAATAAAACTGGTTTCCAATTTGCTCTCCACTGTATACACACATACCCACACACACACATACACACACCTAAAATACCCCAACAAAAAACAAAAAAAACAAGAATCAAAACCCAAAAGACCCTCAAACTGCACCAACACTTCGTATTTTGACCAAAAGAATAGATCCTGGGAGGAAGTGCAAAATGCAAAATTAATGACCAAAAAATGCTGAACAAACAGCATTATCAATATACAAAATATTTATATTACTGAACTAGTAACAGTTGATGTTCTCCGTGTCTGTAAAACTTTGGAACCACATAGCTGATTTGTTAAATCTAGTCCATGCCAGCTTCCAAAAATCAGAAAAGATCTTAGTTAGCTTCATTCTTTGATGCCTCATCAAAATTTTCTACGAGATCTGAAAAAAAAAAAAAAGTTAATGAGTTAAATTTACAAAAAAGAAAGGAAATGCAATCCCTATCTTCTGGCTCAACAAATGCTGCTACCAGAATTAGCCTGAAAAGACACAGGACAAGAGGCAGAAACAAATTGGGGGCATTTCACTAATAATGCTTCAATTTCTGCTTAAAATAGAAACCTTAAGGAAATGTTAGTCCTTTCTTGCCTAAGCAAACTACTAAGGTGAACAGCATTTTTCATATGTCAATCATAATTCCTATAGAAATGCTATAACATAAATTCATAATCACAATGATTCCAATTTAATAAAGGCATATTCTAACTCAATTTCTGATTCCCCATTCTAAATGGGAGGGTTTTATATACACATCATTATGAATCCATTTAAATTCACAAGCTCACCATCAACAAAAAACTGAAAAATCATCACAATGAATTAAATGAGATAAACAGGATGCAAAAAGTCTTAAAACTAAAGAAAGTTGCTTACCTGGAACATCATCCTCCTCCTCATCAATGTCTTCTGGTTTTGGGGTTTTGCTATCCAGCACTACAAAAAGTTTACTTTAAAATTAGCACTAAGAACAAAGACCTTTATAGAACACTTACAGTGTTTATTTACTTTTTTTTGCCTGTCTACATAGTTTATAGAAACAAATCTTACATAGCTGTTCAGGAGAAGCTAAATACTGTCTAATCTAAATGCCATATTTTCTATTTAATACAAAAATTAATAGAAGTTTAACTTCTTTAGATATACACTAAATATGGTTGGCAATCTCAATGTGTAGTGAAGGTACAACATGCAAAATGGAATACTTTAGGTGAGTTTAGATAAAGATGTTATAGTTCAATTTATTCTCCAAATTCCATATTCTTCAAATAAAAATCAACATTCAAGATTTTTTTCTATCTCATTTGGCATAAAAGTATCGAGCTTTGTAGAATGAACACTGAAATAAAAGGCTCTGATTTTCAGGAATGACAAGACAAATTTGAAACCAGGATTATCTTGGACATTCAGAACTTACAGTTGCTTCATTTGTAGTATCATCAACAATATTAAATGAAAATATAGCTCTGTGATATCACTATCTTCTTGTTATTAGTCGGAAGTAAATACCAAATCAACTATTTATAAAATTTCCTTTTAGGTAATTACCTCCCAACTCTCTATATTACCACCAAATGTATCCAAATAGTCTATAGACGGCACTGCATTAATCATTGAAGGAACAAACTCAAAAACTTATGAAGCATACAAGTAACGTTATAAAAGTAAAATTTATGAACAGGCAAATCCTTCCAGCATGAAATAGATACCTTTAAATAATTAGGTTCTTTAAGTAAGATGAGAAGGGAAAGAGGCATTAACCTGAAATACTCACCTTGCCGAGGGAACTGTTCAGCTAACTTCCTAAGACTTGTTAAGCTGTCAGCACCAAGCTGACTTAATATTCCAGGAAGCATTTCTGTGATTGGTTTGGCTTCTGCATGGCCGGTAATTGCAAAGGTGTTGGCAGAAAGGGAAGCTTGGACTTTAGGATTGTTGAAATGAATAACTGTCCCATCATCTTTAATCATGTTCACCTGTATGACACAGAAAAAAATGTATTTCACTTATTTGGTACAACTCAAAAAATATCTGTTTAAAAAACAATTAAAAACAATTCTTGTTTTTTACCTGGTAGGTAGTTTTGCAATCTTGATGTAATAATTATCTAAGCAGTGAATTTGGGTGGAAAAACACCTTAGCAACAAAGTAAAATGGTGTTTATGGCACAAATTACTAGGACGGTAAAGAAATAATCACTTTATTATAGAATCTAGATTCTATTATTTTGTTATTATTATTGGCCGTGCCACATGGCTTACAAGATCTTAGTTCCCTGACTAGAGAATGAACCTGGGTCCAAAACAGTGAAAATGCCATGTCCTAGCTGCTGGACTGCCAGGGAATTCCCTAGAATCTAGTTTTTAAATTCAAAGATTTCTACTATAAGAAGGAAGATCATGCCCACATTTTTTAAAAAAGGGAGTTATCAGCCAAGAATTGGCTTCTTAATGAAATTACCCATTAAATTACTGAATTTACACTATCAAACTAAATCCATACAGATACTACTGTATCTGTACAATAGTTAGCATCTTATGGAACAGGTGGTAAGGAGATAATAGTGTATGGTAAAAATAACCACTGAAAACTCATAAAGAACACTCAGAAATTTAATCAATTAGGGTTTCACTCTTTTGAATATCTAGTAAATTTATAGAAGTTTCAACTTGTTTTCCTCATGTCATTTTTCATAGGAGATTTTGTCAGTTCCTCTAATCCTTTTAAGTGGAGCTTCTCAACAACCTTCAATAATCCTTGTAAATGACAAGAAGTTCTCCCACTCAGTTGTCTAGCCATCTGAACATTTATCAGTTACTAGGAAACCCTTAAAATCATCTCCATATTCTTTCAATAGCTTTCCTCAATATGAACCGCTTCAGATTTAATCTCATCCATTGCCTGGGACTCACTGAAAAGGAAGGCTGAATGTGTGTGCACTATGTAAAATGTTATTTTTCTCTCTCACTCTTGCTATGTTTTAGTAGAGTTGTATGTATTATATTTCATATAAGTTAAATGTGTAAATAATGTGATTACACTATGCAGTTGACTTCACTGGGTAAGTTACCTTGGTGGTAACATGCTTATTATATAAAAAGGTTAGGAGAGTTAATTCTTGGCTACTTTAGAAGCATTTCATGGTCCATCCAAAAACTGCCCTTGTCAGAATCAAGCAGAGATGCTGAGTGTTCTCCATGGTCAGTGGAAGTGGGCTTTTCTTCCTCAGAGGTGATCACCACCACTGACACACAGCACCAGAAAGGAAGGGGAAGAAAGGGGCTTCTAAATTTCAGGCAAGACCTGGAACACAGAGAAAATAAAAGGCAAGTCCCCTAGAAAATTGTAACTAAATCCCATAAATACTATACAGAGTAAGCATTCAATCCAACTGAACAAAAATCATGAGTTAAAAGTAATTTATGTTAACTTTAGAAAAAAATAAACTATGTGCTTCTGAAGATAATTATTGTGTAGGTAGAAAAGTTCAATGGAAAAGTAGCTTAAAGTATGAGAGAGGAATGGCATGAAAAGGCAGCAGTGGCACAGTAGATATGAAATGGGATGCTTTTCTGGATCTATCCCAGAATCACATAATTTTAGTATGGGAAAAGAATAAAGATATGGTAGGACTACATTTTTCCAAATCAAGACCCATTACTTAACTTAATAAATGACTTCTATAACACTACCAGGGGTGAAAAGTAACCCAACATTGGAATATGAGATATTTTAAATTTACAAACATTACAGTCACAAGAGATTTAAAATCAGTATTGCTTGCTGATGTATAGCAAAACGAATACAGTATTGTAAAGCAAAACAAACTAAAAAATAAAAATTAATTAAAAAAAAATCAGTATTGCTCAAAAAAAGTCAGGCCATATATTTGTTGAACTTAGAGGTCTCCTAGTTCAAATCTCTTGTTAAAGAAATAAATACTAATGATAAGAGTTATTGATTAAGCAATATTGTTGTTCAGTAAGCAATATACCCAGGACAAATAACTGATTATCTATAAACTCAGAATTAAACTTAGGCTTCCCAACTTTATTTAGTTTCTTTCCTATGATGTCATTCACATTCTTAAACACCTATTTGTCCATAAAAATTCAATTGTGTGGCACCATAAAAGCTTGTCAGAGAGTTATCTATCTCAGAGTACAGGTTAAATAACAGCAGATATATGAATAATATATGTCATATCTATTCCATGTCAGATTGTGAAATAGAAATTTATTAATGGTTATTTTAAATGAGGTTGTATAAAAGATGTAACTTCATGAATAGAAAGGTCCAGAGAGAAGGGGAGAGTTTAACTTTAGAGTAGAGAGAACGAAATACTAGAGGTTACAAAGGCCAGAATCTTTTATTTCAGTCTAACATTCCTTTCCCTCTACTGAGCAAATAACATGGTTATATATGGCTCTTAGATACAGGCTATTAGAACTATTAAAGGATTAATTATTGAGCGAGCAACATGAACAGGACACCTCCTAACTCTTTTAAGAGGCAAAAGGAAGGATAAGGAATTTGTTGAACTGACAAAGCAAACTGTATGCATTTCATATGAAGACTTCACTTTCTCCAGTGACTTTACTGCTGGTTTGGTCTATGTTAAGTCATACAACCTATATCTACTATAAGGACAAGGAGCAGACAAATAAAGACTGTTAAACTATCTACCGTACCAGCTCTCAGGTCCCTTTTTCAATCAATCAAGTATCCCCTTTATGTCACAGTGCTTTTTCCATTTAAAAGGTAGCTGAGGTAAAGAATGCTACTTGAATTATGGAGGAAGAGGCTTTAAAAAAAAAAAGTTCAGAACTCCAGATACCCTTGCTCTTATTTTTCACTCACTATAATACTGACATGTTTTGAAGTTACCAGAAACTACTGTGTCCTTCCATGCATAGTGTATTTACATAGGCTGTTTTCACTGTTTAGAAGAACCTTTTCCTGCTTCTCCACGTTGAAAGTTCCCATTTATCCAAGACACAGGTCAGATGTTTCTCTGTGAAAACTGAAGGTGGTTTATGCACCTTCCGACTCATGAAAACTGATACTATACAAAATTATCTTGTAGTGTAATTGTGTTTGTAATCTTTGACCTTACTAGATGAATTCCTTGAGATTAGAGGTCACCGTCTTATGAGACACAGCATTCCCTCAAGTGTCATCACATAGTTTAGTTCAGTTCAGTCGCTCAGTCGTGTCTGACTCTTTGCGACCCCATGAACCACAGCACGC
Organism: Aepyceros melampus; assembly: GCA_006408695.1. Classification (NCBI taxonomy): domain Eukaryota; kingdom Metazoa; phylum Chordata; class Mammalia; order Artiodactyla; family Bovidae; genus Aepyceros; species Aepyceros melampus. Next base: position 399,149 of record SJXQ01005372.1, on the reverse strand, counting down.
CAGGCCTCCCTGTCACATCGGCAACTCCCGGAGTCCACCAATCCCATGTCCATTGAGTCGGTGATGCCATCCAACCACCTCATCCTCTGTCATCCCCTTCTCCTCCTGCCCTCAATCTCTCCCAGCATCAGGGTCTTTTCCAATGAGTCAACTCCTCGCAGGAGGTGGCCAAAGTATTGGAGTTTCAGCTTCAGTATCAGTCCTTCCAATGAACACCCAAGGACTGATCCCCTTTAGGATGGACTGGTTGGATCTCCTTGCAGTCCAAGGGACTCTCAAGAGTCTTCTCCAACACCACAATTCAAAAACATCAATTCTTCTGTGCTCAGCTTTCTTGACAGTCCAACTCTCACATCCATACATGACTACTGGAAAAACCATAGCCTTGACTAGATGGACCTTTGTTGGCAAAGTAATGTCTCTGCTTTTGAATATGCTGTCTAGGTTGGTCATAACCCTCCTTCCAAGGAGTAAGCTCTTTTAATTTCATGGCTGCAGTCACCATCTGCAGTGATTATGGAGCCCAGAAAAATAAAGTCAGCCATTGTTTCCCCATCTATTTGCCATGAAGTGAAGGGACCAGATTCCATGATCTTAGTTTTTTTGTTTTTGCTGCTAATGAAACTTTTAATGAGTCACAGTTAACATCCAAACTGTTAACAATCTTCAGAGAAAACTGGAATGTGCAAGGCTGAGTTTGCTTTAGATATCATCAATGTCTTCATCATCATCTCCAATGTCATCAAACTAGATTTCATCATCATCTCCAGGGCCAAATGTATCAGTTACATTTAGCATATTCTGGGAGCTCACCATATGCCTCAGATTTCTAGCCTCATCTGCATTGTATTTTAAGATTACTTCAGCTTTATTATCCTGGTAGTCCCAAAGACCAACCGATATAATGTCTGAGGTATTTATCTAGACCTTCTTTCTCAGTTTCCCTCTGATGTGGCACAATCTCTTAACACCATCGAAATACATCACTTCCAATCGTCCGTTTCCCAACATTTTGATTCCTTGGGCATACTCTTGGGCATCTTCTTTGAACACTAGCTCTCTCTTTTCAGATTCATTCTCATTCTTGCTTCTGCGTCTGTTTTTACCTTCTTTACCTTTATTCTTAGGCAGGGCGGTGACGACGCACTTAAGGCGTCTACGACTTCTCTCCGGGTGGTGGGGGCGACTCCTCCGAAGGGAGACGCGTGAGATAGGGTGACACGTGAGATAGGGTGACACGAACTGATTGCGAGAGACCAGGTCGCGTCTGCGGAGTCTAGCGATGGTCGTCTTCCGAGATCCGCCTTCACCGACGCTTGGCCACAGCAAATGGCGTCGCACCTGCTTGCGTCCATTATCCCCGCCTCCCAACGTCAGCAGGCCACATCCCCTCCGCTGATCTTACTTTTCTGAATGTTGAGCTTTAAGCCAGCTTTTTCACTCTCCTCGTTCCCTTTCATCAAGAGGCTTTTGAGTTCCTCTTCACTTTCTGCCATAAGGGTGGTGTCATCTGCATATCTGAGGTTACTGATATTTCTCCTGGCAATCGTGATTCCAGCTTGTGCTTCCTCCAGCCCAGCGTTTCTCATGATGTCAGCACGTAACAGTCATTCAAATTTGCTGAATGAATCAACACCTCTTATACAGATTATTCTGAAATAATGAATGCTATCAGACCTCAATACCTCAAATGCTAGATGAGGGGTCATATTAAGGTTTAGAAATAGCACCAGTAGTTCCTCCAATGGAGATTCCCAGAACCTCCTAGACTATTTTTAGGCCTGTCTTTTCCTACTGTTCTGCCCTTTCTGAGTGAGCCCAAACGCTCTACAGAATTCAGGGCCTTTTAAGTCATTCCAGGCAACTGCTGGGTGGCCCAATTATGCTATCAAAACCTTAACAACACCCGCCACTGCTAGCCTTTGAACAGGGTACATACATTAACCACAGCAGCCTTCTAGCTAGTAAAGCTGATGCTTGCTTTATTCCTCCACAGTGGGTACGTTTTTGTGGCTATAAAAAAGCTTACAAAGTTATAATTGACCCCACAGTTCTTGCTGGTAACTGCCCTCTCAGTTCAGAAAGTTAAATTCTGCTCTGTGAACTTTTTTTGTGTGTGTCTTCAAGTCCCCATTAGGACAGTTAACTGCAGTTCATAATTGACAGCTGTCTTAAAATCAAGTTGTATTGCTACTGCTTCTTATATGCAGTGGTACTTAAATGTTTATCAGAAAATTAATCTTTTGTTGTATTTCTGCTATATTTTAATGGGGTGAAATAATAAACATTTTAAGAATAAGGCACATAAGTGTCTGGATTTTGTAAGGCTAAAGGATGTCAGATTTTGAAGATTACAGCCTCTGCATTCCCATAAGTTTACTATCAAAGTATTATAATGCATAATAAATGAGAAAAAACATTAAAATATTCTATGTTCACATATTGGAATATATAGACACTTAGAATGATGCTTAAGAGTTTTTTAGTGACAGGAAACAATTTTTATAATACTATTCAAAAATGGAAGGGTTTTAAATTGTACATCTAGCTGTGGTCGCAGATATTTCAGTATATATATGCATATAAAGATGGAAAAGAAAGATACGACTAATAATTATTTCTTAGTGGAGTTATGATTGAATATTAATATTTTTTCATATTTTACGTATACCCCTAACTTTCTGTAAAAGTTATACTGGGGGGGAGAAGTTGTTTTAAAAACAAAAGATGTTTCTCAATAAACGAGTGGATAGTATGTGGTATTATCCACAGAATGGAATATTATGCAGCAATAAAAGGAGTAAAGTTCTGATACACATTAAACATAGATAAATCTTGAAAACATGCTAAGTGAGGTAAGTCAGACTGAAAGGACAACTATTTTATGATTTCACTTACATGAAATATCTGTAATAGGCAAGTACAAAGAAAAAGTAGGTTAGAGATGATCAGAGGCTGGGAGAAAGAGGAATGAGGAGTTATTACTTCTAATGGGTACAGAGTTTCTATTTGGGATTATGAAAAATTTTGGAAATAGACAATGGTGCTGGTTGTAAAACATTGTGAGTGTAATTAATGTCACTGAATTGTACACTTAAAAATGCTTAAAATGGAAATCTAATTCTGGACCTCTCCAGTGAACTGATGAGTCTCAACTTTAAAAAGCAACCTATATGATTCTCTATACAAGTGGTCCCAAGACCAATTCTGAGAACTATTAATGAAGCAAATATAGTAATGACAAAATTTTGCGGAAATAATGGTTTCAGTGAGGTGTAAAAGAAAAGGAGACACCAAAAGAAATAAGGACAAAACAAAGGAGGAGAAAGAACAAGAAGCAAAGCACAAAATTTTAAGGAGACTGTTGGCAAATGCTACAGAGTATCAGTGAAATGATGATGAAGAGGAAGCAGAATAACAGGTGAAATCATCTGTAAAAGAAAAAAGGGTAGGGGATTCCCTGGCAGTCCATATTAACAAACTAAGGAATAAAAAGCATAGGACATCTCAATAGATGCTGAAAAAGCTTCTGATAAAATTCAACATCCATTTACATAGAAAACCCTCCAGAATGTGGGCATATAGGTGACTTACTGCAACATAATAAAGGTCACATATGATAAACCCACAATTAACATCATACTCAATGGTGAAAAGCTGAAAGCATTTCCTGTAAAATCAGGAACAAGACAGGGATACTCACTCCCACCATTCTTATTCAACATAGTTTCAGAAGTCCCAGCCATAGCAATCAGAGAAGAAAAAGAAAAAAAAATCCAAAATGGGAAAAAAGTCATAAACTGTCACTGTTTGCTGATGACATGACAGTAGTATTCAGAGAAAATCCTGAAGATGTCACTGAAAAATTACTAGAGCTCATCAATGAATTGGTAAAGTTGCAGGATACAAAATTAATATACAGAAATCTGTTGCATTTCTATACACTAATATGAAATATCAGAAAGAGAAATTAAGGAAACAATCCCATTTACTAACACATCAAAAAGAATAAAATACCTAGGAATAAACCTCCCTAGGGAGGCAAAAGATCTATACTCTAAAAACTATTATGATGCTAATGAAAGAAATTGAAGATCACACAAACAGATGGGAAGATGTCATATTCTTGGATTGGGAGAGCCATAATTGTCAAAATGACCACATCACCCAAGGCAATCTATAGATTCAATACAATCCCTATCAAATTACCAATGGTATTTTTCATGGAGCTGGAACAAAATTTTTTTTCATTTGTATGGAAATACAAAAGATCCTGAATAGCCAAAACAATCTTGAGAAAGAAGAATGGAGCTGGAGGAATCAAGCTCCTTGACTTCAGACGACATTACAAAGCTACAGTAATCAAAACAGTTGACACTGGGTTTTCCCTGGTGGTCCAGTGGTTAAGAATCTGCCTCACAATGCAAAGGACACCAGTTCAATCCTTGGTCCAGGAAGATCCTACACAACACAGGGCAACGAAACCCATATACCACAACTACTGAGCCCATACTCTGGAGCCCATGAGCTGCAACGACTGAGCCCATGCACCACAACTACTGAAGTCTGTGCACCTAGAGCCCATGCTCCACAACAAGAGAAGCCACCACAGTGAGAAGCCAGTGCACCGCAACTAGAGAGTAGCCCCTGCTCACTGCAGCTAGAGAAAGCCTACACAGAGGAACGAAAACCCAGTGCAGCCATTTACAAAACAAACACACAAACAAAAAATAGCATGATACTGGCAAGAAAACAGACACACAGATCAATGGAAGAGAAAAGGAAATCCAGAAATAAACCCATGCACTTATGGTTAATTAACCTATGACAAAGAAGGCAAAAATATACAATGGGAAAAAAAGACAGTTTCTTCAGTAAGTGGTACTGGGAAAACCGGACATCGACATGTAAAGAACACCATATACAAAAATAAACTGAAAATGGATTAAAGATCTAAATGTAAGACTGGATACTATATAACTCCCAGAGTAAAACACAAGAAGGACATTCTTCAACATAACTGCAGCATTATTTGTTTGGATCTGTCTCTTGGAGTAATGGAAATAAAAACAAAAATAAACAAACAAACAAAAATAAACAAAAAAATAAACTCAAAAACTTTTGCCCAGCAAAGGAAACCATAAACAAAATGAAAAGGCAATCTACTCAATGGGAGAAAATATTTGCAAATGATGTTACCAACAAGGGATACGTTTCCAAAGTAAACAGCTCAATATCAAAAACAAAACAAACACCAAACAACCTAATCAACAAATGGACAGAAGACCTAAATAGACATTTCTTCAAAGAAGATATTACACAGATGGCCAGTAGGCACATGGAAAGATGCTCAATACTGCTAAATATTAGAGAAATGCAAGTTAAAACTACAATGAGGTATCACCTCATAAGCCATCATTAAAAAGCCTACAAATAATAAATGCTGGAGAGGCTGTGGAGATAAAGGGAACCTTCCTACATGGTAGTGTAAATTGATGCATCCCCTATGGAGAACAGCATAGAGCTTTCTCAAAAAACTAGAGTTACCATATGATCCAGTAATTCCATTCCTGGACATATATCTGGACAAAAATTTGAAAAGATACATGTATCTCAATGTTCAAAGGAATACAATTTACCATAGTCAAGACATGGAAACAACCTAAATGTCCATCAACAGATGAATAGAGAAAGAAGATGTGGAAGATAAACACAATAGAATATTCCTCAGCCATAAAAGGGATGAAATAATGCCATTTGCAGCAATATGGATAGACCTAGAAATAATCAAATTAAGTGAAGTAATTCAGTCATTATAGATGACTGAATCACTTTGGTGTACACTTGAAACTAAGACAACATTGTAAATTACTGTAATTCAATTTTTTTTTAATGGTTAAAAAATTTTTTTTTAATTTTAAATGGCTAAAAAGGATTTGCACATAGGGAACAGAAAAAAAGGTTAAAATGGCAGATTTTAGGCTATGTTTATTTTCACATAAAAATGTGGAAAAACATAAAACCAAAAAAGCAGGGTATCTGGGACTTCCTTTGTAGTCCCATTGTTAAGACTCCATGCTCCACTGAGGAGGCATGGGTTCCATCCCTGCTTACTGAACTAAGATCCCACATGCTGGCAGGTGAGGTGAAGTCGCTCAGTCGTGTCCGACTCTTTGCGACCCCGTGGACTGTAACCTACTAGGCTTCTCAGTCCATGGGATTCTCCAGGCAAGAATACTGGAGTGGATTGCCATTTCCTTCTCCACACATGCTGGCAGCAGGGCCAAAAAAAAAAAAAAGGCAGGATATCCAAAGAAACTAAGACTGCCATGTAATAATAAGGTGAATGGGACAGAGTGCTTTCCTTTAATTCTCCTGCATTCAGAGCTGTACACCCACTGGCACCTGACGTTCTAGGTTGAAGGAAGAAGGAACCACAGTAAGGGTCAACCAGTAACTTTAGGAACTTTAAGTCCTTTTTCTGTACAAGTGGTTCAAGAAAAGGAAAATACGAACAGTAAAACTTTTGTGTACAATTACAAAATTTAAATTCCCAGTCCTAAGCTTTCTCCTGAGCTCTAGCTCTCTATGACTAACTTCTTGCTAAATAATTTCACCTAGAATAATCAGTATCTCTTACATTTAACAGGCCCCAAACAACCTGGGATGTCCATGGGAGTCAGCATGCTGTAGACTATAAATGATGAATAAACATAGTTCCTGCTGTCAAGACTCTTGTAATCAAGAGACTACGGCAAACAGACTGCTTGGTTAATAAGTAAGTAATCATATCCTACAATATGAGGTTGTAATAATAAACATACTCTAGCAGAGCAATTTAAGTTAAGGGGAGTGGAAGGACAGAGAAAGTGTTGATTATTATGCCTGGAAAGAAGGGAAGGTTTCATAGAGACAGAATATACCTTAGTTAAGGTAGAAGCTGTCCTCTGAAGAAACAGTAAAATTCCATGAAGCAACTAAACCATCTGAACCAGAGAAGCAGATTTTTGGTGACATTTCTTACCAAATACATCTGATAAAATCAATTGTCTCTGAGAAAAGAAACAGATTCTACTTTTGATAGATTCATGTTATCATCAGGGTGACAATACCGTCACTATATTCAATCAGATTACCAAATAAGAAGCACATCTAAGTATCTTCAACTGTCGTAGAACATAAGAACTTTTCAGGAATTGAGTTCTGGATTATACTGTCAGAGTTCACACAGGCATTCCTTCCTAAAACCTGGTCAATTACTTGGCTTCTTTGTATCAAACAGTCTCTGGCACTCGCCTGCCCCTTTCTGACAGCTTTGGATTTGTCTTTGGTGACAGGTAAAAGAAATCTACATACAATTAAACTTATTACCTCAAATCAACAACTAATTAATACATAAAAGATCAGAGAAGTCCCTCTTAATTCAAACAGTCCTTTAGCTTTTATATATCTGAAGAGGACATAAATTAAGCATTAGGGAGAGGAAAAAAGAATCACCAATACTGAAGGCCTAGAAAGTAAGATCAGAATTTTACTAGGCAAAAGTGCAATGAGTTTTTGAAAACCACCACTGATCTCTCTGTGACCAAGCCACCAAATTGACTACTTTCTACTGGTTTGATGTTTTGAAGGTCAAAGTATAGAAAACATAGTAATGTCATTTTTGTTTTACAATGTTACCATTGCTATCCTCTCTTACCATTCCTATCTGCTCTTTTTCAAAAGTTTTAATCTACTTTCCTTAAACTGCCAAAACCCCAAAAGATAGTATATTCCAGAGTTTAGCACTTTGAAAAAGTTCAAAACAGCCCAAGCTGTAATTAATGTGTTTATTTTAAGACATTTATGTTTTTTTCCTATTTTAATGTTTCTGAAAACTGCATGTTTTCATGTATATATTTAAGGTAGTAGTTTCTTTTTTCTTCCAAGAAGCTGTTTTTAAAGTTTTTAAAGTGTGTCTCATGATTTTCTTGAAGAAAAAATTGTTTAATTATAGTAACACAAATGTAATGTTTGAGGCAAATCAGATTATATGCAGTATACTAGATATGCCTAAATAAAATTTTTATATCTGCAAAGTGTTATATAAAGTACAAATATCTTGGTTCTCAAAAAATCAATTTCAGAAAGAGGGAGAGAAGGAAAAAAATAAAACTTCCCATTTTAGGCTCAAACATTTGGAAATTTTATAGCTGTTACTTCATGTTGTTAATTTTCTTTATGTGTATTTTCTCTGTATAACTAGTGAGGACTGGAAGATGTCACTTATGTACCCATAGAGAGGTAGGGGTGCAACAAGAGTGTGTAAATGTCTACTGTTGCTATTGTTATTCAGTCGTCCAGCTGTGTCTGACTCTTTGTGACCCCATGGACTGCAGCACACCAGGCCTCCCTGAACCTCACTATTCTCCTTAAGTTTGCCCAAGTTCATGTCCATTGCATCAGTATATGCCTATATGTACCATTAATTTTCTGTGCAACATTTTGGAGCTATGACTCCCCAGACAGAATTGCATTGGCAACACCAACAAAAATGAATTAACAATATAGTTTTATATACGCTATAATAAAATTAAATACAGGGCATTATGGAGGTACAGAGGAAAGGCATCTAACCTCTCTGCATAAATGTGTATATGTGCTACCAGGAAGACTTCTAGGACAAAATAACACCTACATTAATACCTGAAAGGGAGAAAAAGCAATGTCCTTAGAAATACTTTTGGGAATTTCATTTATCCATGATGGTGTAAGTAATGAATTCTGCATGGTAGGTACTCAATAATACAGGATAAGGCAGGTACTGTCCCTTTCTTTGGTGGGACTTAATGGAGAGGAAGGAGGGGCAGGAGAAGAGGAAAAGGTCAAGACCAAAGCAAGATGAATCAATGAATAAAATTAACTCTGGTTTTGACATACTTAGCTTAAACCTGGAATTCAGCACTTATCAGCTATGTGATCTTGAGCAGGTACCTGACCCTCCTAAGTCTCAACTTTCTATCTGTAACCAACTATAACTAATTCAAAGAGATACTGTGGAGCTAAAATGCATAATACATATTTTGTTTATCTGGCTAGCTGACTAGTTTCCCTACTAGATGTTAGGCTCTAAAGGACAGAGACTATGAATAATATCTTATGCACCACTGCCTAGCAAAATGCTTGGCATACAGCAGATATTCACTACCATTAAATATTCAGTATGACAATTTGAACTATAAAAGTACTATGACCTCACCACAGCATTATAATTAGGTTTGATTATATGCTGAAGAGATCAAAGACTACTAACTGACTAGTTTGTTATTTCACTATAAAACACTAAAAGTTTTATTAATTATAAGGGTGACAGAGTTTTCCAAATCTGAACAATTTTAGAAAAGCATGCCCTTGGAGATAAAACCTATACTTCAAGGAGGTAAATAAAATCTTTTCCTCTCTCTAAAGAAGTGTTTTCAACAAAGGGTGATTTGCCCCTCAAAGGACCTGCATCAATGTCTGGAGACATTTTTGGCTGTCTTAACTGAAGATCTAGTGGGGAGACTCCAAGAACACTGCCAAATATCCTAGAATGCACAGGACAGTTTTCACAATAAAGAATTATTTGGTTCAAAGTATCAGTAGTATTGAGGTAGAGTTGGGAGGGATTGGAGTTGGGAGAGTAGAAAGACAGGCAAAGATATAAGACTGCCTAAACACTTATTAGTAGGTTAGGTTTAATTATCAGATTTCATGTCCATTATTGCCACTTATTCTTTTTTTTTTAAATGAAGCTATAATTTTTAAAGAGAAGCTTAGATTTGCTTTTTCTCAAATATATCCCAGATAGAGAATGATCTCTCTGAAAATTATTTTACGTCAATGCAAATATATGAAAACTTTTAATAGCTCAGGGGGGAAAAAAGCATTTTAAATACTTAATTTCAAGACTTGCAAATGAATGCACAGCCATATCTAGCTATAAGGAAAAAAGATACATGTGACTTACCTTCCCTACTATTTTATCAGTATGTTAATTCTAAAGTACAAAGCAGATATAAACAATGTATTTATTTGTTCATATATCCCTGGTGGAAGGAATATGTGGCACTTTGCCACTTCACTGCCTTTTCTTTGTTACTCTTCTGTTTCTTTAATAGTGATCCTCAGCTCTAAATTGTTTCTGATCTATGTTTTACAGCACATGTGTGTTAATAATCTACTAAAACTTGTAAAGTAGTACTACATCTGGTAATGATGTAATGAAATCTGAGAGTAGTGAAAATTTAAACACTGGTTACTATCAGAAATGGAATCATCAGGTAGAAGTAGATCTAGATGGTAACAGATCACAAATAGTTGGTGTTATTAAAATTTTTCTTGCATAAATCAATCTTTGGCTTCCAATCTGAGAAAAGTAGTATCATCAAAATAATTTTAGAATTAATAGTTTTTGAAAGTGGTCTAATAAGAAATGCAATTCATGTAAAGCTACTGCAAGAGCTTTCTGAGTAATAATTTGAGAGACTGTGAAGAGCAGAAAGGTACTCTTATGGGAAAAAAGTCCACCTTATTGGAAGAAATCTTTGGGTTTCCTTATTTCTGTATTATTAGAAAAAAAATCTTATTTTACATTAGAATTAAAGAGTAGGTCCATAATTTTGTCATATATGCAAATATTGGGTTGGCAAAAAAATTCATACAGGTTTTCCAGTAAGATAGTATGGAAAAACCTGAATGAACTTTTTGGCCAACCCAGTACTTTTGAGTCTGAGAAGTACAATGAATTCCTTAACCATCTAATAAAATCATTTTTTTGACGATCCAATTTCATACAGTAGGCAAATTCAATAGCTCCAGTCCTTCAAAGAGAGTATCAGATTTATTTAAGCTGATATGTTACATTTGAAAGTCTGGATAATCATTTGTGAATGTTCTGTTTATCCACATAACAATTTACAAAGTGATCATACCTCTTCAATACCAGCTATATTATTCACAGCCAGTTTTTTTAGAGAACTCTGAAGTTTTTTGTCATCAGCTGTAGCTGTTCTATGTACCACTTCTTCTTTCTACGAGCTGTACCCTGAAAGATAACCAAACAAAAGTGTTAGCATGCCATGCATTTGGTAACTGTAATCACTTGTCTTCCTCTCCATAATATTCTTCCTAAAACTCACAGAAAAAACTGCAGACTTAATAGTAATGGTTAATTAGACTTCATATAGTCACAGAGTTGTGACTGTCAGCCTAACTCAGATTTTTGAAGGTTTCTAGCCAATTATTCTTATTCTTTCCTGTGTCATTTTAATACATTGTTTCAAAAGTTTTCTAACAAAAAATAATTTTTTAACTTCAAAATAACCTGAAGTGTGCTTTACTTCAAATTTCCAACAAATAAGGAAACTTTTTTATACTATCTACCACCCTCTAAAGATATTCTGAAATTTTGGAGATTACGACATAACAGGTAAATGCCTATTATATGAGTGTTCTAGAGTCCTAGAACCTAGCAATGAAAAAGATCAAGTTCTTATTTCAAGGAGCATATATTACATTGGGAAAGAAAAGTCAATATATAAACAGATTAGATTATTTAAACAGGATAACTGTATTAAGAAAAAAAAAACATAGCAACAAGAATATTGGTGGGGGCAAAGCACTACTTTTTAATTAGAATGTTCAAGGAAGGTCCCTCTGAAGAGGTGGTGTACGAGCTGAGACTCATGAAAAGATTTAGGGGAGGAGTGATCCAAGAAAAATGAAACAAGAGTGAACCTGTCATTTCCAGTCAGAGCAGACCAGTATGATTAGAATAAATAATGGGAAAGGTAAAGGAAAATGAAATCAGAAAGATTGGTAAGGGCCAGATCACGTAGCCTAATGTGCCATGAGCAGGAACTGGACTTTATATCAACTGCAATAGGAAGCTACTGGAAGGTTTTAAGCATGAGAATGGTTTGATCTGATCCGTGATTCTAAAAGATGACTGAGGTTGCTGTGGAAAATGAACTATAATGAGATCAATAAGGAAGCTACTGTAGAAGTCCTGACAAGAGATGAGGGCTGTGGCAGTGGAGATAACAGAGCTGAGATTGTCAGAAGAACCAAAAGGATTTGCTGATGGACTAAATATGGGATATGAGGGGAAAAAGGAATCTAGAATGATGTTTAGAATTTTGACCTGAGCAAATGAAAATTATACTATTTACCGAGATAGGAAAATTTCCATTTCTAAATGGATATTTTGAAACTAAATAATTTTTTCCATTGAAAAACTATTTAAGACAATGAATAAAACTCCTGAGCCAATTTAAATAAATGTAACCTAAAGCAGAGCTGAAGCACTACAAACAGTAGCCTGTATCTTGAAAGCTAAATCTTTCTGAGACTTGCCAGGAGTAAAAAGAAAGGAAAGGAGATTTTAATCTCTGGGTAGCTTCTGTAGTATTACTCAGGAAATCAGCCTTATAAAGGGTAGGCAGGAGGCTTAGTCTTAGAAACTCCAGTGGGAGTGGAAGAGAGCCCCATGAGTAGAAGCAGAGGTTGTAATGAAATCTAGTTAAAGGATGGACAAAGAGAGACTATTAAGATAGATGGCCATTAATTTGTGAAGTGTTCCTGATTCAACTGCTTGCTGGTTACAACTCAAATGATCCTTATGTACCTTAAAATCAACTTGTCTAGAAGCTCATCAGTCCACCAAACTATTCTTCCTATACTTCCTAATTTTCATAGCTCTAAAATCAGAAATTTGGAGGCCATCTTAGACTCCTCTCTCACCTGTCCCCCACATTCTATCCATCATTAAGCTGTGTCATATACAACCCCTAAATTTGTGTCCCACATACTACAAGCTGTAGCTTTTTCTCTATGCCAAACTTGTTTTTTCATTTTCCACAATGCCAGCAGTTATCTTTTAAAATCACTGTTACTGTTTTTTCTTCAATTCTTCAGTAGCTGACTTTGCATATGGGATAAAATCCTAATCTCCTTAGTATGACAAACAGAACTATGATCTGACTCTAAATTACCTGTTTCATTAGCTGCCATTCTTTATCCATTATAAACGCTAGTTGTAACAAATTAAAGCAAGCCATTCCACTAGCATCATGCCATCCACTAAGCATCTTAGCATCCCATATGCCTTTGCATGTGTGACAATGACAATCTCACCCTTCACCCTATCTACTTGGTCTCATACCTGTTGTTTATTCTTCAAATCTCTGCTCAGTGATGACTTCCTTGACTCAGGTGCACCTTATACTTCATTTTAATATTTACTATTCTGTAGTGTAATTGTGAGTGCATCTCCCTTCCAAGCTGAACTGTGTCAAGAGCAGGAAACCTTGACTTATTTATCTACTGTGTGCTTGGCACATAGCAGTTGCTCAATAAACTAGCTGAATGTTTGTGCCAACCTTCTGGCTTAAAATATACAATAGTGATGTGTTGTATCAAGCTCTTCCAGGTATATTCCCTGTTTCTTGACTATTCCTAACTTTTGCACTGATACATTACATTACTTGCTGCTACAATATGACTAGTACTTTGGTTACATGAATTTGTTACTATGAGTCTGGAGTCAGATAACTGTATTACTAGGAAAGAAGGAGAAAGTATTAATACTAGTTGTTTCTTCCCTTCCCCCTCTCTTGTTCCTATCCCCAGGAGCTATAGTTATTATAAAAGTAAATGACACAGTGGGGCTGCTACATACTGTCCCACCTATCCCCTCCCTAGGTCTGAGGTAAACACTATTTTTGCTTTTCGTTTTACAAAGATTGTATTGAGCAGAGACAAAGGTAGAATATTCTCCTTGAACCCAGGGTTGGAACTAAAGGGAATCAAAGATTTTCAGTGATCAGAACTAACTCTCCCTTAAGTTTCAAAGTACATGGAATAAGAATGCTCACGTTCACATTCACCAACATAGAAAAACAAGTAGGAATTCGGGAGGAAAACCTAGCAATGAACAAATGTACCATCAGCTTTTGCATCTCCCATTGTAAACCTAACTGAAGCAGTAGGGGTATCCAGTCAAGATAAGGTAACCTCAATATCCAGGAATATCTGAGGGTGAGTCTAACGTAATAACAGCCATCTTTTAGTAAGTGTCTAGTTTGTGCAGACACTGTTTGAGGTGCTTTATAAATATTACTCTAATATTTAGAAGCATCTTATGTACGATCATTTTTATTTTACATCTATTTTATAGATGCAAAATGGAAGTTTAACAAGATTGAATAACTTGTTCATATCATTTAACCACCAGAATGTTAAAAGATCTCAAAGGTGGCTACTTCAATTGCACCCATCAGAGAGATATCTTCTAATTACCTATTTTAGATCTAGACAAGTTATTTTCAAATTGGAATGTGGTTTAATCTTGATTAATTTAAAAAATTTTACATCTTCAATGACCACAAATCCAAAATAATAACACTATCTGGTAATAACACATTCTCCTATCAATTTTTCTTATGCCACACTCACCTTGCCCCCTATCCGGACCTGAGCCTGAAGTTTGGCTAACTTTTCTTGATTCATGCTGTTGGTAAATCTAGGGGGGGAAAAATAAATTTGTTAAAGTCACTGTTTTATTTACCAAAACAAAATAACTGTTTATACAACAGTACCTACTGGTTCATTGAACCTGTAATATGCACCATGACCATGATAATATTGTCTATATTTTTAAAAATATTAATAATTTTCTAGCTTCATAAGTCAGATAGCAAAAGAACCAAAATTAAGTAATAGCAAGAGGGAGCCGTATACACAAACAGAAAATAGAATTGAGATTTAAAGCTACTTATTTGAAGATCCCTCCTTAAAAGTGTAATTCGGTACTTTGGTACTCAATAAAACCTAACCAATTCTAAAATCTCTGTAGGTACATCAGTTTCTTCCCCAAAGATTTTTACAGAAGAGAGCTGTTAGCAAATTACAACTTTTTTTTCTCTCAAATCATATTCTGTATTATTTTTTAAAATCATAGATAGAAGACAAAAGAAAGAAAAATCTGGACAAAGAAAAAAATCCAATAGTCTATCTAGCTGTCAAAATATGAGGTAGTCATGGCATCCTATATTCAAAGTTAGGTGGTATGTTAATAATAGGAAAAGAGAACCAGATTTTCAGACATTCGTGCTTCTGTAGTACTTTCCACAGAGTTCATTCAACACCTTGCACTAACATAGTATGTCATAACTGTCAAAATAGTCTTGCACATAAGGTAAAATGCCTCCTTGCACAATTTGACAAAAACCTATCTCTACTACATTAATATGAAATTTTGCAGGGAAGAGGAGAATCTTAAACTTTTAAAGGCTAATCTTGATTTTGAAAACTCTAAGTTCATTATAAAGTCAAGAATCCCAGTCTGGTCAGCCCTTTCCTACTAAGGAAAAAAAAAAGTTCTTCAGTTTATAATGGGTCATAACATTCCACACTATATAAACAAATAAAAGCCAATGTTAAAAGTTATTGTTAACGTTAAATGTTAAAAAGTTAAAATTTTATTCTATAAAATAAAATTTATTTTACTTGTTCTTAGATCAACAGATCACTATTGAGATACAACAGATCACTATTGAGATACAATAAAGGGTAAGGCTGTTGTCAAAACTTTTTGGTTAATTCTCTAAACTCTTTATAAACATCATCCAGATGAAAAAGATATTGTTTTCTTTCATTTTAGAGATGAAAGAATCAAAGATTATACAAGTACTAATCATTCTGTATTCTGACATTGTACTTAAGATACAAACCTGTGTATCTCTCTGCTTTAAGGGTGAAGTCCAGTTCCTAAATAACATTTAGAATTTACAATTCTTCAGTCTTTACTCATCACTGTATCACAATGCTCAAGCAGCTAAAAAAATTCTTTTATAGGAGTGTGAATAGAGTACAAAGTCAAAAGGCAATCTCAACTTAAATCTGACACTGACTTAAATCTGCTGATATAAATCCCAATCTCTACAGTTTCTATAGAAAAGGACAAAATTCACTGTTCTCAAAGTAATGCGGCCATGAAGGTATAGTGAACTAACAAAGAGCCTAAGGAATTTTTTATTAAAAAAGGAGCTAAGTGAAAATATTAGAACCACATAAAAGAAACTTTTGGGGACTTTTCTGCATTTTGAAGTAACAATCCCCAAGAGAAGAGATGAAGAGATGGAAGTCAAAATAGAGCCCTGATCTGTTTGAAACAAAGCCAGAACAAAATTAGCTCTTTAAATCAATGTGCAAACAAGAACAGATTCCATTCCAGGTAATAAGTATAATAAAAAATTTGTTCTCAAGGAGTACCTCAGAGAAAAAGCATTTTAGCGAGGCTGGAAGTTCAAAGTTGGAAGGGGAAGAAGAAAAGTAGTTCTTTGTCTACTACCAGGTTGGGGTGCATGGAATTCAAGTAAGAAAGTGGACTGGATTCAGTTCATGAGAGAAGAGATATCAAGCTCAGTATCTGGAATAGACCTCAAAGATCACCTGCTTTAACTCCCTGTTCCTCAATCAACCTTTCTTTTTATTGTACCTGTTATTTCTGTCCTGTATAGGATGCCATCTCAAATACTTGAAAGCAGCAGCAAGGTTTAAATCAGAAATACACAAAACAGCTCACATCCCTTCCAATTTAACAGATTTGGAAATAAGGGCCCTCCTAGGCCCAGAAGGGAGAAGTAACTTCTTAAGGCCAAGTTTAGTGAGTTATTCCTTGGGGATCTTAGGATCTTTTAGTCTTTTCCTCAAGGATTCAAGAAACGGTGCAAATAATGAGGTTATAACCAACATTTACTGAGTGCCTAAGTTTTAAGCATTATAATAGGCACTTACACATACCTCCTTTTTACACAGAGATAAATTCAAAATTTAATCGTGACTTTCTATTATGTGGCCTCTAAGAGAGGCACAGGCTTTGGAATCACAAGGATCAAGGTTCTACTACTTAGGTCTTCAGAAACATATTTTACTTCTCTGAACTTGTATTCCTTCCGTATTAGAGAAAGTGTAACACCACATACTTCACAGTATTTTTTGTTTTTAGTTATTAAGTTATCAAGCACAAGGATATTCACAGCAGATATTAAAAAACTGGTAACTATTGTTACCACTCAAGGGACAGAGCTGGTACAGTGAAGGACCGTGGGAACGGAAGTTGAAACCGCCATTCACTAGATGTGTAACACTGCTGTCGGTCAATCATCAACTTCCTGACAGCCTACTATGCACCAGGCAGTGTGATAGGGCTAGAATGATGGGCAAGGCAATGTTTCAGCGAGGGTGGCAGCCTTGTAAACAAATCCTGCCATCACAAGGTGAAGAGCAATGCAACGGAATACGGTCTCCAGAGCCTGGGGGCGGGGCTTGCTAGCCTCAGTTTCCTTAGCTGTCGAGTGGGAAGATCAAATGAGGTGACCGCAGATAGGTGGTATAAAGCTCACAGCGTTATTGTTGTGAATAATGAGGAGTAACAGAACAGAGGCGGGGGACCACCTGCCTCCTGGGACTTGATCTGGGCGGCAACAGCGCTGGCCCGCTCGCCCCCACGGAAAGCGGTGGTGCTGGGGACCTTCCCTCAGGTGCAGACCCCCAGCTGCGCCGCCGGTAACCGACAGGCCAAGCCAGCCGCTTCCGCCCCCACTCAGCGCGCCACGGCGGAAGTGGCAGCCCAAGCGGTTGGCGGGAGTCGGAAGAAGAGGGCGGGGGGAGACCGTGCGCAGCGGCCTATGGCCGTGGAGTGGCGGGACCGCCGGGGGTCTCACCTGAAGCAGGGAGGGTCCTCCACCAGCACGCGGCAAGAGCAAGATGGCTGCCTCAGTCAAGACAGAGAAAGACGAAGGCGGCCGCGGCGGCGGGAGTGGGACCCACGTGACACATCCTGCCCCGCCTCTCTCCCACCAGAGCAGCCTATCCTGGGATCGCATATACGAACTACAAAGGCCAAGCCGCTCTGCGCCTCCCAATAGAAAAGCGGCAGGTGCCGTGGCCGCGCTGCATTCTGGAGCTTGCAGTCCCCCTGGAGTTCCATTGTGTCCGTGCCTGCAACTTGTAGGGAGTCTGATAAAGGGGAGGTGTGTATTTTTGTTCAGGTTTGTCCTTTTGCTAGTTGTCTTTCACTGGGCATTAAGTACGCACGCGCACTGCCAAACTTAACTAGTGCGACCTCACTAGTGTGGGGACTCAATTAGCCTCCATTCCGGAGGAGAGACGGAAATTTTGACCTGTTTGCTATGCATCCGAGAGGAAAACTGAGAAATAACCCGTTTAAATAACCAGTTTAAAAATAACAAAAACAAGTAGATTTAAGAAGCTTTGCACTTCTAAGTACCTGTAGTGAATTATGACCTGGTGCCCTGAAGAGCTAGGTCACTTTTGCAATGAGAGATTCTAAGTTTGGTTTTCTCGGAGCTTGCGTCAGTTGGTTGCATCATCCCTGAGAGAAAGAATTTAGGTTAAAAGGGAAAATAAAGTCCAGTGCTTCTTCTCTTGCAGGAAGGGGCATTCTTGCAGGCACGAGACCATGCACCGCAAAACAGATTTGGCAGACCTGTGCCAGACCCGAGCAGTAACCTGAGAATGAAATCCTTTTGTCTGCCTTTTTTTTTTTTTTTGCGGTGGGGAAAGGGGGACCGGGAGCCAATGGGCAACCCGCCCACTTAGTTAGGAGCGGCTGACTTCACCGATCAGTAATTTGCGTAGTGAATATTAAGTGAAGTGGTTCTTGAGGGGGAGGGGCGAGCTTGCTGGGGGACGCCACCAGCAACGGTTCTCCCGAGACTCCTCCCCACCCCCACTATCTCGGCCCATCTTTTCTTTCTCGGTCCTCGGACTAAACGTCCAGAACCCGGGGTGAAGCAAATAGCGCCCCAAAACAACTCCCGCAACCTTCTACGTGATCTGCACCTTTAAACTCTCACTCCGTCCCAAACCGGACCCCGGAGGCACCACCCACATCCGTCTAACATCACTTCCTTCAGGGTTAGGAGGAAAAAAAAAAAAAAAAATCTGGGAACGCTAGCGGCTGGGCTGATCCGCACTTGGGAAACCGCACGGACCTTCTCCTAGGACTTCGTCTGCCCTACGTCTGCTCAGCCCAGTGGCTCCGTGCACCTACCACCATGGAGCTTCGGCCTCGTCTCGGGGCCACCTGTTTGCTGGGCTTCAGTTTCCTGCTCCTCGTCACCTCTTCTGATGGACCTAATGGGCTTGGAAAGGGTCAGACTGAATTATTTTTTAATCTTTACTTATCCTGGGCCCTAGCCCAGTACAGCCCTCTTCTTGTCCTAACACGATTGCTTTCCCGTTCTGTCTGTTTGGCCACGCTAGATTTCTTTGTATCCTCTCCAACTGCTCCTGGAGTTTGGGGTAAGGAGTAGTGGTCTGGGGAATGTTGAGATGGGGAAGTTTTACTTGAGGCCTCCCTAAATTCTTGGGTTGGGATAAGAAACGGCCTTTATATTTCGAAAAACATGTTTAAGAGAGCAGCGTACTGCCTAACACCTGGTAGGTAGGTCCTCAGGCACTGTTACCTTCCCTCCTGGGAGAAATAGGACCTTTGGGGACCTGAGTATTTAGACCTGTGCTCTGGGTCTGAAGATTTCCCTCCTCACCTCTTCCCTGAAGAGCTAGGTTACTGCCTCCTTACCTTGTAGGGAACAGCACCTGCATCCCAGGGAGCAGTGACTGATGGAAAAGGAAGGGCTGGATGAAGGGTCACAGGTCTGATGTTAGACGGTCCTCAACCGTTGTCCTTGCTGTGGTTCAGTCAGTGTGTCTGAAGAAACTGATTTTTTTTTGAAGGGTGAGAGGACAGTCGTTAGGAATGGAGAGCAAGAGGTGTGACCCCCCTACTCCATCCATCCCACTGTCTACATCTTTATTGGACCTCAGGGTTTATGCTTTTTCTAGGTGGTTGTGTGGTAGTGTGTATTTCCTTTCCCTTCCTTTTTTCTTTTGTTTCTTTTCTGTACTGACCTTACTGTATGAAATCTCTTTACTACAGCCCTGCTGTTCTAAATTCGGAGAAGGCAATTGGCACCCCACTCCAGTACTCTTGCCTGGAAAATCCTATGGATGGAGGAGCCTGGTAGGCTGCAGTCCATGGGGTCGCTAAGAGTCGGACACGACTGAGCGACTTGACTTTCACTTTTCACTTTCATGCATTGGAGAAGGAAATGGCAACCCACTCCAGTGTTCTTGCCTGGAGAATCCCAGGGACGGGGGAGCTTGGTGGGCTGCCGTCTATGGGGTCGCACGAGTCGGACACGACTGAAGTGACTTAGCAGTAGCAGCAGCTGTTCTAAATTATGTTTTATCCTCCCTATTTGCACATTTATTGGTGGGTAATGAGAGTGGGTGGACGTTCAGTGCACCTGAATGCAGTCACTCCTTCATCCAGTAAATAATTTTTGATTACCTACCATATTCCAGGCATGATCCTAGGCAGCAGGGATATAGGAGTGGACAGGACACACAGCTTCCTGCTCTCATGAAGCTTGTGTTCAATTCAGAGAGACAGAGAGTAGGTACATGAACAAATTAATAGACAAGATAATTTCAGCTAGGGATGAGTTCTGGGAAGAAAATGAAACTGATGGAGTAGAATGAGAAAGCATGAGGGAGCTGACATTACTTGAGCTAGGAAGGTCAGGGGAGGCTTCTCTGAGAAGGTGATATGTGGGTTTCCATCTCAGTGATGAAAGCACAGGGAACTGTTGGGCCAAAATGTTTTAAGTACTGACAGTACCATTTTAAAGCAGATTACTGTAAAATTCGTGTAAAATTATGAATACTGAAGGAGACATTAGCATGTAATATTAGGAGTGGGTTTAGATTTGAGTTTTAATTTACTCTGCCACAAACCAGTTGAGAGATCTAGCTGCTGCTAAGTCGCTAAGTCACTTCAGTTGTGTCCAACTCTGTGCGACCCTATAGATGGCAGCCCACCAGGCTCCCCCATCCCTGGGATCCTCTAGGTAAGAATATTGGAGTGGGTTGCCGTTTCCTTCTCCAGTGCATGAAAGTGAAAAGTGAAAGTGAAGTCGCTCAGTTGTGTCCAACTCCTAGTGACCCCATGGACTGCACCCTACCAGGCTTCTCTGTCCATGGGATTTGCCAGGCAAGATTACTGGAGTGGGGTGCCATTGCCTTCTGAGAGACCTAGGACAAGTTGCTAAAACTTCTCAAAGCTCAATTCCTCATGTGCCAAAGGAGCATAGTAACAGCTATCTCACACATGCAACAGATAATTACCCAGTTATTATTCCAGTTAACTGTGTAGGCATAGGCAATACCTTGGAGTCACATATTCAGTATTCTTTGTTAGATGTTAAACTCCATGTGGTTGATCCATTTACCACTGCTGCATAATAAACCACCCCAAATTAAGTGGTGGAAAGAAATCATTCTATTATGCTCACGATTCTGTGGGCCAGAAAGTCAAACAAGGCACAGTGTATCCCTTGTGTATCCCTTGGTTCCGAGTCTGGGGCCTCAGCTGAGCTGGTTACTTCCCCATGTGCTTTGTCTTCATGGGCTAGTGTGAGCTTCCTCACTGTATGACAGCTGGATTCCAAGAGTGAGCACTCTAAGAGAACAAGGTGAAAATACATGGCATTTTTGTCATCTAGCCATAAAAGTCACGTAGCATCACTTCTGCTGTACTCCATGGGCCTGTTCAAGGGGAAGGGACATTAACTACCTCCTTTCCATCCCCCACAGGAGGAATGTTGAGGTCACGTTGTAAAAAGAGCTTGTGGAATGGGAGATATTACTGCAATCATCTTTGGAAAGTATGGTCTACCCCAGTAAGTTAGGACTATTTCTGTCTTATTCGTGCTCAGGAATATTTGTTGAAAGAAGAAATGAATGGTACACATGATTGTTGGGATCTCTGTCTTTTTTCAGCTCATAGTCTGAAGACTTATCAGCACAAATAAGCAGGCAGTTACATAGCGCTGTGATATGTACTGTCATCGGGAATGGCAGGTAACTGTAGGAGCACATAGAAGGGCAACTTGGTGGGGAAGGGGCTATGAGGATTAAATGATCAAACAAAAGGCACTTAATATTGTGTCACAAACTTAGAAAGTATTTAATGCTTTTTACTATATTTACCCAAGGAAAAATATTGACTTGTTCCTGAAAGAAATTAATAAGATATCAAACTTTTTTTTTTTTTTTTAAATCTCCTGGGTATGGATCATGGCATCTGGCCCCATCACTTCTTGGGAAATAGATGGGGAAACAGTTGAAACAGTGTCAGACTTTATTTTTTTGGGCTCCAAAATCACTGCAGATGTGACTGCAGCCATGAAATTAAAAGGCGCTTACTCCTTGGAAGAAAAGTTATGACCAACCTAGATAGTATATTCAAAAGCAGAGACATTACTTTGCTGACTAAGGTCCGTCTAGTCAAGGCTATGGTTTTTCCTGTGGTCATGTATGGATGTGAGAGTTGGACTATGAAGAAGGCTGAGCGCAGAAGAATTGATGCTTTTGAACTGTGGTGTTGGAGAAGACTCTTGAGAGTCCCTTGGAGTGCAAGGAGATCCAACCAGTCCATTCTGAAGGAGATCAACCCTGGGATTTCTTTGGAAGGAATGATGCTAAAGCTGAAGCTCCAATACTTTGGCCACCTTATGCGAAGAGTTGACTCATTGGAAAAGACCCTGATGCTGGGAGGGATTGGGGACAGGAGGAGAAGGGGATGACCGAGGATGAGATGGCTGGATGGCATCATGGACTCAATGGATGTGAGTCTGAGTGAACTCCGGGAGTTGGTGATGGACAGGGAGGCCTGGCGTGCTGTGATTCATGGGGTTGCAAAGAGTCGGACACGACTGAGCGACTGAACTGAACTGGGTATGGGTTCTTGGAAAACAGATTATAGTTCACCCACCCCACCTCCCAGAAAAGTGCTGCCTGGAGCAGTGATAAGTTAAGATTTCTTCCCAGAAGTTTAAGTAGATTTGACTCTTTCCAGATAATGGCTGATAGTTTGCAGAGAGGAAGTACAGTGATGTGGTGTGAACACTGGATAGAAATCAGGAGGCCTGAGTTTTAATCCTGGTCATGCTATATAGCCAGCTGTTGGCTTCCCTGGGGATCATTTATTAAATGAGAAAGTTGGACTAGAAATGATTCCTAAGAGTCCTTCCAGCTCTAATATCTTAGAGTTCTAAAATAATCTCTGTGTGCTCAACATTTGGAATGTACCACCTATGGGAAGAAGTGTAGTGATTAACATTTACTGTACATTTTGCTGTATTCCAGGAACCATTCTGTGTGTTTTTCATGTATTGACTGGTTAAATCCTCATGTAACCCACTGAAGTAGATAAGGGATGTAATCATCATCCCCATTACACAGATGAAGAGCCTAAAATGGGATGCAGGAGTCACATAGCTAGTAAGTGGACCAGCTGAGATGGAGATTCCACAGCTTTTGTCCTCAGCAGTACACCTCTCCTGCTCTGAGTGTAGAGACTCCTTTGAGGAAGAAAACGGAAAGTTATCAATGGGGACGGTTCATGCACTCTCCTGCCTGAAACAGAAATGGATGACTTTGTCAAGTCTCTGAAATAACCATTTGGCATTGACACATATGGGGTGTTTACCTTCCATACTGTATTCTATTCACATTCACAACAAGCCTAAGAGACAGATATTTTTGTTAGTCATATTTCATATACATGAAAACAGCAAGTGGCTGAATTAGGACTTGTTTGGTGCATACAGACTTTATTCAGCCGTGGTGTTATTCTACCTCTCAGGTACAGTGTTCCCTGTTTCAGAGGCTTGGCTGCCAATTCGGACACTTAACCTTTTGTTCTGTCAGCTGGGAGAGGGTGGGTAATACTTTTCTGTTGTCCTTAGCTTACCCTCAGGAAAACAGTTTTAGCCTGAAGGGCTTGGGGATTCTGATGTAAATCCTCTGTTTGGAAACAGTCGCTTTCTTTCCTCCCCCACCTTTTAAATTAATGTGTTGGGGAAGGAGCTGCTAATGTGGGAACTTTCAGCTCACCCTGCAGGTAACTGGCATAAAGTGGCTGTGCAGGTGATACTTGAGGAAGCTGGACTGTCTTCAGGTGTTCCATGTTGGCATGGGTATGAGTGTGGGTGGTGTCAGGGAGTAGGTGGCAACAGGTGAGCACTGTGCCTTTTCAAGTGTTGAAGGTATTTTTGAAGGGAAACATAAGGACCCAGGTTTTGCAGACCTGAAGTCTATGTTTTCCTTCTGCTTTGGGAAAGCCACGTTCCTTTATTCATTTATTCATGTTTATCTTTGCAGGAAAGTTAGTGAAGTATGGCTAGTAAACTACAGACTCTGGAATTCCACCACGAGGTTCTAATCCCAGCTTTGGCATTTACTAGCAAGCTATTTAACTTTACCTTCCTTGTCTGTAAAATGAAGACAATTGCATTTCTACCTCATAAGTGTAAAGATTAAATAATTTAATACATGTAAAAGCATGAAAAACAATGCCAGGCATATAGTAAATGCCATATAAGTGTTAGTCATTACTAATGTTATTATA
Source organism: Aepyceros melampus (assembly GCA_006408695.1). Lineage (NCBI taxonomy): Eukaryota > Metazoa > Chordata > Mammalia > Artiodactyla > Bovidae > Aepyceros > Aepyceros melampus. The sequence goes on along the minus strand of SJXQ01005372.1, from coordinate 374,626 downwards.
TTATCATAACTGGGGCTTCCCTATTGAGCTCAGAAGTTAAGGAATTGACCTGCAATGCGGGAGACCTGGGCTCAATTCCTGCGTCGGGAAGATCCCCTGGAAAAGGGAATGCCTACCCACTCCAGAATTCTTGCCTGAGAATTCCATGGACAGAGGAGCCTGGCAGGCTACAGTCCATGGGGCCACAAAGAGTTGGAATCAACTGAGCAGCTAACACACAACACATTATCATCATTATTCCATAGAGTAAGCACTCAAAACATCATGGTGGTGGTTATTACTTATGAAAAATTCCAATTTACCTTTTAATATGAATTTTCAAAGAAATTTCTTACACATAGTGAACTGTTTCAAATTGCACCTCTAGAATTACTCTTGGGAACAATGCACTAAGGCAGCCAGGGAAGTGTTGGGCTCTGGGAAAACATTTTAATTAGGAATCAGACTAAATTTTGGTTGTGGCTTCCTTTGTGGTCTCTGGTAGCCCTTTTCCAGGCCTTTGTGATGTGAGAGGATTGGACTGATCTGCAACTTTGTGCTGTCCAATGAAGTAATGATAGGCTCTTACCACTCAAATTTTAAATTAATTAAAATTAAATTTTAAAAATCCAGCTTCTGTGTTGCGTTAGCCATGTTTCAGGTACTCAACAGTTTGTAGCTTCCATATTGAACAGTGCAGATATAGAAATTTACGTCATTGGAGAAAGATCAGTTAAACAGCACTGTCCTGGGTTTAATCACTAAGTTGTGTCCAACTCTTGCAACCCCATAGACTGCAGCATGCCAGGCTCCTCTGTCCATGGAATTCTCCAGGCAAGAATACTGAATGGGTTGCCATTTCCTTCTCCAGGGCCCTTCCAGACCCAGGGACTGAACTCCAGTCTCCTGCATGGCAGGCAGATTCTTCACTATCAGCCTCCAGAGACCCCCCACTGCCCTAGGGTCTCAGCTATAACCTATGACTGTATGCTCTGTCAGCCAGCTTCTGAGTAGTCTATGGAGAAATTTTATTTTGCTTGATAGTAATCTAGCTTGCCTAATTTTGTTTTGCCTGATGTCTGTCTGGGATATAGTTTTCATCCGTCTGGGATATAGTTTTCAATCATTTTACTTTTGACTTTTACAAGTCCTTCTGTTTTAGGTGCTCTTGTAAACATCATAGAGAATTTTTTTTAAACCAAAATCTGACAATTTTTTTCTTTACCTTTACCTGGCAAGTTTTGTTCACTTATATTTGTTCACTTATTATTGACAGAGCTGGTCTTATTTCTCTCATCCAATTTTCTATTGCTACTGTTTTTTCTATTCTTTTCTCCCTTTCTTTGGAGGTTGAATATTTGCTGGTTCTTGTATTGCTTTATTGCCTTTATTTAATTTGGAAGTTGGCACCCTTCTTTTCTTTTAGTGGTTACTTCTGGAATTTTACTCACATATTTCACAACAAAATCTAACATTAATATCTTAACCCTTCAGCTCAGTTCAGTTCAGTCGCTCAGTCGTGTCCGACTCTTTGCAACCCCATGAATCACAGCACACCAGGCCTCCCTCTCCATCACCATCTCCCGGAGTTCACTCAGATTCGCATCCATCGAGTCAGTGATGCCATCCAGCCATCGCATCCTCGGTTGTCCCCTTCTCCTCCTACCCCCAATCCCTCCCAGCATCAGAGTCTTTTCCAATGAGTCAACTCTTCCCAGGAGGTGGCCAAAGTACTGGAGCTTCAGCTTTAGCATCATTCCTTCCAAAGAAATCCCAGGGCTGATCTCCTTCAGAATGGACTGGTTGGATCTCCTTGCAGTCCAAGGGACTCTCAAGAGTCTTCTCCAACACCACAGTTCAAAAGCTTCAATTCTTCGGCGCTCAGCCTTCCTCACAGTCCAACTCTCACATCCATACATGACCACAGGAAAAACCATAGCCTTGACTAGACGGACCTTAGTCGGCAAAGTAATGTCTCTGCTTTTGAATATGCTATCTAGGTTGGTCATAACTTTTCTTCCAAGGAGTAAGCATCTTTTAATTTCATGGCTGCAGTCACCATCTGCAGTGATTTTGGAGCCCAGAAAAAAAAAGTCTGACACTGTTTCCACTGTTTCCCCATCTATTTCCCATGAAGTGATGGGACCGGATGCCATGATCTTCGTTTTCTGAATGCTGAGCTTTAAGCCAACTTTTTTCACTCTCCTCTTTCACTTTCATCAAGAGGCTTTTTAGCTCCTCTTCACTTTTGCCATAAGGGTGGTGTCATCTGCATAGAGCATTCTGATTTCAATCATTTCCTCTTTCTTTATAAGCTATGTTGTCCAATACTTTAGTTCTCTCTCTCTTATTTTTAACTATAAATTGAGCATTAAAATTTTTATACAAATGCATTTAGATATATCCACATGTTTACCAGGTAATTTGCTCACTGTTCCTTGTAGTTAGGCTTTATTCTAGAATCACTTCTTTCCTGAAACTTGCCCTTTAGTATTCTTTTAGTTTCTCTGGTTCTCCCCGAGAGGACTATCTCATATTTACCTTTGTCTCTTCAAAAGTAGTACTTTCTCCACAATCCTTGCTTTCAGCCAGTCATCATGCATCCTATTTAACAGAAGGTTGAAGGACTTGGAAGAGATCTGTCAAAAACTGTCACCTTGATTTTGCTGATTTTACCCACCTTCTAGTACCAGTGTCCATATGTTCTTCCTTTTCTGCCTTTACTAGATAAACTGTCAGTGCTCCTAGCAAAGGCTAGTCCCTTTACTTGAGTAGGAAATCCCATCTCCTTTCATCTACTCGATATTTTTGACTCTCCCTTTTAGTCCTGTATCCTCAACTTTCCTGCCTTTATTATATCATTTCTATTAGCTTTCAACATCCTATCCTTTCCTCCATATTGAATACAAACCCTTCATGGACTCACAGCACCCTCTAGCAGTTGCCCCTGCACAGCAGAATTCTTTGAGAGAGTTGTGTGTGCTTGTTGCCTAATTCTTCCCCTGGGCTGTCTTGATCTTGCTCTGATCATCTTTTCATTCTCACTCCTACTGAAACTGGGCTTGTATTCAGTTCAGTTCAGTTGAGTTCAGTTGCTCAGTCGTGTCCGACTCTTTGCGACCCCATGAATCGCAGCACACCAGGCCTCCCTGTCCATCACCAACTCCCGGAGTTCACTCAGACTCATGCCCATCGAGTCGGTGATGCCATCCAGCTATCTCATCCTCTGTTGTCCCCTTCTTCTCCTGCCCCCAATCCCTCCCAGCATCACGTCTTTTCCAATGAGTCAGCTCTTCGCATGAGGTGGCCAAAGTACTGGAGCTTCAGCTTTAGCATTGTTCTCCACTTGCTAAATCCCGAAGTTTCTGATTTAATAGGAGTATTGGAGTCAGTGGATCATCCTTCCTTCTTGAAACATCCTGGAAACACTCTTGGAATTCCATGTGCTGCTGTTGCCTGTTCTTTGTCAACCAGCTGGTCTTTGGTTGCTTCTTTATCTCCCTTACCCAATAGTGCTCCAGGGTTCCTGAACTCCCTCTTTATCTACAATCACTCCCTTGGTGATCCTATTCACTCTTAAGCTTTAAATAACATCTGCATGCTGATAACTGTCCCTTGAATTCTAGTCTCAGATATTTAGTTGCTTATTCAGCATCTCTCTTTTGATGTCTAGTGAAGTGAAAGTGAAGTCACTCAGTCCTGTCAGACTCTTTGTGACCCCAAATACTGTAGACTACCAGGCTCCTCTGTCCATGGGATTTTCCAGGCAGTAGTACTGGAGTCGGAGAAGGCAATGGCACCCCACTCCAGTACTCTTGCCTGGAAACTCCCATGGACAGAGGAGCCTGGTGGGCTGCAGTCCATGGGGTCGCTAAGAGTTAGACACAACTGAGCAACTTCACTTTCACTGTTCACTTTCATGCATTGGAGAAGGAAATGGCAACCCACTCCAGTGTTCTTGCCTGGAGAATCCCAGGGACAGGGGAGCCTGGTGGGCTGCTGTCTATGGGGTCGATTAGTTGGACACCACTGAAGCGACTTAGCAGCAGCAACAGTACTGGAGTGGATTGCCATTTCCTTCTCCAGGAGATCTTCCCAACCCAAGGCTCAAACCCAGGTCTCCCGCATTCTAGACAGACGCTTTACCATCTGAGCCACCAGAGAAGTAAGCATCTCAAATCGAGTGTATCCATATCCAGGCACTTTAATGTTTCTTTCCAAAACTTACTCCACCTACCCTCTTCCCTATCTCTATTAATGACAACTCCATTCTTCCAGTTGCTCGGGCCAAAAACCTTAGAGTCATCATTAACTTTTCTCACCCCATATCCAGGACAAAATCCTTCGACTTTACCTTCAAAATATGTCCAGAATCTGATAGTATGTGCTTTCTCTACCGTCACAGCTAGTCCAAACCACTGTTATCACATGCCTGAATTATTGCAGTAACCACTTTCCTAGTCTCTTTTGCTTTTGCCTTTTCTGTATTAGTTTATTAGGGCTGCAATAACAAAGTAACACAAGCCGAGTGACTTAAACAACAGAAATTAGTTGTCTCATAGTTCTAGAGACTAGGAGTTTAAAATCAAGGTTCTGGCAGTATTGGTTTCTCCTGAAGGCTGAGAGAAGGATCTATACCAGGCCTGTTAGAGATGGCTGTGTTCTTTTCCCTGTGTATGTGTCTGTGTCCACTTTCCCTTTTTTTAATAAGGATAGCAGTCATATTGGATTAGGTCCCACCCTGATGATCTCATTTTAACTTGATTACCTCTGTAAAGACCCTGTTTCCATATTAGGTCATAATCTGAAGCACTGGAGATTAGAGACACACAGTTCAGCACCCACTATAGTTCAGTTCAGTCACTCAGTCATGTCCGACTCTTTGCGACCCCATGAATCGCAGCACACCAGGCCTCCCTGTCCGTCACCAACTCCCAGAGTTCACCCAGACCCATGCCCATGGAGTTGTGACGCCATCCAGCCATCTCATCCTCTGTCGTCCCCTTCTCCTCCTGCCCCCAATCCCTCCCAGCATCAGAGTCTTTTCCAATGAGTCAACTCTTTGCATGAGGTGGCCAAAGTACTGGAGCTTCAGCTTCAGCATCATTCCTTACATCCACTATAATCTGTTTTCAGCACAAAAACCAGAGCAGTCTTGTTAAATTACAAATCACATCATGTTACTGCTTTGCTCAAAACCCTCTAAAAGTTTCTAGAAGCCAGAGTCTTTATAGTAGCATATGAGGTCCTATATTGCCTCCTCCTTCCCTTGCCTCATTGTCCTTACCTCCTTCTACTTTGAAGGACAGCATTGTTAGTGCTTTTGAGCAAGGAGTCTGGACCCTAAGTGCATAGGTTCAGATTCCAAATCTGATACTCATTAGCTGTGTGAACTGGGGAAAGTTATGTAAACTTTTGGCCTCAGTTTTCTCATCTATAAAATGGGGTTAGTAAGTACCTATCTCTAGGGTTGTTATGAGGATCTATATTGGTGAAGTACTTAAAATATTGCTTGGTATGTTAATGGCAAATACATAAGTCTTCGGTCCCAGACACTGTTCTGAATTCTTTGTTGTTATATTCAATCATTTCTTTTAGTTTTTGTGTTCCATGTATGAATGAAAACGTAATATTTGTCTTTGACTTATTTCACTTAGCTTGATATCCTTCAGCTCCGTCCATATTGGTGCAAATGGCAAAATTTCATTGTTATGACTGAGGAATATTTCATTGTATATATGAATATACACACCATTTGGGGTTTTTTGGCCACACTGTGTGGCTTGTGAATCTTAGTTCCCTGACCACGGATTGAACGCAGGCCACCACATGTGAAAGTCCCAAGTCCTAAAAACTGGACCTCCAGCAGATTTCCCTATATATACCCATCTTTATCCATTTATTTGTTGATAGATAACTTAGGTTATTTTCATATCTTAGGTATTGTAATTAATGCTGCTGTCAACACTGAGTACATGCTAAGTCGCTTCAGTCATGTCCAACTCTTTGTGACCCCACGTACTATAGCCCAGCAGGTTCCTCTGTCCATGGGATTTCCCAGGCAAGAATACTGGAGTGGGTCTTATGTCTCCTACATTGCAGGTGTAGCAATGTAGGAGACACCACTTTACCACTAGCCCTACTTAGAAAGCTACTGTGAACATTGGGGTATGTGTATCTTTTCAAATTATTTTTCAGTTTTTTCCAGATGTATACTCTGGAATGAAATTGCTGAATCACATAGCAGTTCTAGTTTTAGTTTTTTAAGGGATCTCCAAGCTGTTTTCCACAGTGGCTGCACCACTTTATATCCCCACTGACAGTGTGCAAGGGTTTCCTTTTTCCACCTATTCTCTAATATCTATTCAGTTCAGTTCAGTCGCTCAGTCATGTCCGACTCTGCGACCCCATGAACCACAGCTCACGAGGCCGCCCTGTCCATCACCAACTCCCGGAGTCCACCCAAACCCATGTCCATTGAGTCGATGATGCCATCCAACCATCTCATCCTCTGTCGTCCCCTTCTCCTCCTGCCCTCAATCTTTCCCAGCATCAGGGTCTTTTCAGATGAGTCAGCTCTCTGCATCAGGTGGCCAGAGTATTGGAGTTTCAGCCTCAACATCAGTCCTTCCAGTGAACACCTAGACTGCTTTCCTTTAGGATGGACTGGTTGGATTTCCTTGCAGTCGAAGGGACTCTCAAGAGTCTTCTCCAACCACAGTTCAAAAGCATCAATTCTTCGACGCTTAGCTTTCTTAATAGTCCAACTCTCACATCCATACATGAATACTGGAAAAACCATAGCCTTGACTAGACGGACCTTTGTTGGCAAAGTGATGTCTCTGCTTTTTAATATGCTGTCTATGTTGGTCATAACTTTCCTTCCAATAAGTAAGCATCTTTTAATTTCATGGCTGCAGTCACCATCTGCAGTGATTTTGGAGGCCAGAAAAATTTATTATTTCTTGTCTTTTTCAAGATAGCCATTTTGAAAGGTATGGGGTGATATCTCATTGTGGCTCTGATTTTCATTCTCTTGATTTTGAGTACTTTTTCATATGCCAGTTGGTAATTTCTATGGTGTTTTCTTAGCAAAAATATCTGTGTCCACTTTTTAATTGGGTTGTTTGGTTTTTTGATATTGAACTATATGAGCTATTTGTGTATTTTTGGTTGTTAACCCTCTTATTGTTCATAGCATTTGCAAATATTTTTTTCCCCTTTCAGTAGGATGTCTTTTTGTTTTGTCTATGGTTTCCTTTGCTGTGCAAAAGCATTTAAGTTTAATTAGGTGCCATTTGTTGCTTTTTGCTTTTGTTCCTTTCACCTTAGGAGGCAGATACAAAACAATATTGCTGTATTTGTGCCAAAGGTGTTCTGCCTATGCTCTCTTCTAGGAGTTTTCTGGTTTCAGGTCTATTATTTAAGTCTTTAATCCCTTTTGAATTTATTTTTGTATGTAGCATGAGAAAGTGTTGTAATTTCATTCTTTTACATGTAACTGTCCAGTTCTCCTCGTACTACTTATTGAAGAAACTGTCTTTTCTTTTTTATATACTTTGCCTCCTTTGTCATAGATCAATTGACCATAACAATGTGGGTTCATTTCTGGGCACTCTATTCTGTTCCATTGATCTGTGTATCTGTTTTTGTGCCATTCAGTTCAGTTCAGTTCAGTCGCTCAGTTGTGTCTAACTCCTTGCGACTCCATGAATTGCAGCACGCCAGGCCTCCCTGTCCATCTCCAACTCCAGGAGTTCACTCAGACTCACGCCCATCGAGTCAGTGATGCCGTACAGCCATCTCATCCTCAGTCGTCCCCTTCTCCTCCTGCCCCCAATCCCTCCCAGCATCAGAGTCTCTCCAATGAGTCAACTCTTCGCAGGAGGTGGCCAAAGTACTGGAGTTTCAGCTTTAGCATCATTCCTTCCAAAGAAATCCCAGGGTTGATCTCCTTCAGAATGGACTGGTTGGATCTCCTTGCAGTCCAAGAGTCTTCTCCAACACCACAGTTCAAAAGCTTCAATTCTTCGGCACTCAGCCTTCTTCACAGTCCAACTCTTATATCCATACATGACCACAGGAAAAACCATAGCCTTGACTAGACGGACCTTAGTCGGCAAAGTAATGTCTCCGCTTTTGAATATACTATCTAGGTTGGTCATAACTTTTCTTCCAAGGAGTAAGCGTCTTTTAATTTCATGGCTGAAGTCACCATCTGCAGTGATGTTGGAGCCCAAAAAGTAAAGTCTGACACTGTTTCTACTGTTTCCCCATCTATTTCCCATGAAGTGATGGGACCAGATGCCATGATCTTCGTTTTCTGAATGTTGAGCTTTAAGCCAACTTTTTCACTCTCCTCTTTTCACTTTCTTCAAAAGGCTTTTTAGCTCCTCTTCACTTTCTGCCATAAGGGTGGTGTCATCTGCATATCTGAGGTTATTGGTATTGCTCCCAGCAATCTTGATTCCAGCTTGTGTTTCTTCCAGCCCAGCGTTTCTCATGATGTACTCTGCATAGAAGTTAAATAAGCAGGGTGACAATATACAGCCTTGACGTACTCCTTTTCCTATTTGGAACCAGTCTGTTGTTCCATGTCCAGTTCTAACTGTTGCTTCCTGACCTGCATACAGATTTCTCAAGAGGCAGGTCAGGTGGTCTGGTATTCCCATCTCTTTCAGAATTTTCCACAGTTTACTGTGATCCACACAGTCAAAGGCTTTGGCATAGTCAATAAAGCAGAAATAGATGTTTTTCTGGAACTCTCTTGCTTTTTCCATGATCCAGCAGATGTTGGCAATTTGATCTCTGGTTCCTCTGCCTTTTCTAAAACCAGCTTGAACATCAGGAAGTTCAAGGTTCGCATATTGCTGAAGTCTGGCTTGAAGAGTTTTGAGCATTACTTTGCTAGCATGTGAGATGAGTGCAATTGTGCGGTAGTTTGAGCATTCTTTGGTATTGCCTTTCTTTGAGATTGGAATGAAAACTGAACTTTTCCAGTCCTGTGGCCACTGCTGAGTTTTCCAGATTTGCTGGCATGTTGAGTGCAGCACTTTCACAGCATCATCTTTCAGGATTTGAAACAGCTCAACTGGAATTCCATCACCTCCACTAGCTTTGTTCGTAGTGATGCTTTCTAAGGCCCACTTGACTTCACATTCCAGGATGTCTGGCTCTAGATGAGTGATCACACCATCGTGATTATCTGGGTCATGAAGATCTTTTTACTGTCCATCTAATTGTCAATCTTTGAATGGAAATATGTCATTTCTCTTTGAAATGCTTTTAAGATCTTAATATTTGGTTGTTCTGCAGTTTCACTACAATTATATGTGTGTGATTTGTTTTTGTAATTTGTCAGCTATACATTGTGCTTCTTACTATCTGCAGATTCATGTTTTATCTTGGTTCTTGAAAATGCTATCATCTTTTTTCATTCTAAAAAATGCAAATGTGTTTTTAAGTAGATATGATACATTAGCATGATTTAATACTTTTAAAAAGTATATTCGTCCTTCCACTCTTGTTTTTCAATCATCCAGTTCCCACCCCAGTATATTGTCTCTTCAGATAAGTTTTTTCCTTCAACTTTACATTCAGAGACTCCAATTTTATATATACCAATCTTTTCTTAATCCACTGTCTATTTCTTTTACATTTTCTCTCTTATCTCTGTGCTATATTCTGGATAACATCTGATTCACGTTTCCACCTGTCTCTAATTTGCTATTTCAACCTATCCATTGAATTGTTTTTTAATTAGTAGAGTTTATTTTTGAACAATTTAAGACCTATAGAAAAATTGAGCAGAAAATGCAAAGTTCCCATGTGAATCCTTACCACTTCACCTTTCCCTATCTCAGTTTCCCCCGCATTAGTGTGGTCTTTTACTGTCTCCATAGTTTTGCCTTTTCTAGAACACCAGTCATATATAATTGGAATCCTACATTATGTAGCCTTTTTAGATTGGCATCTTTCACTTACCAGTATGCACTTTAGGCTCTTTTATGTCTTTTTATGGCTTAATAACTCACTTCTGTATATCACTGAATATTCATCGATTTTATATTTCAAAAATCACGTTAGTTTAAAAAATTCTATTTGGTGCCTTTACAGTTTTGCCTATTTTGTGTTTTGTTATATGCATATTTTTGTCATGCCATATGTTATTTCTTTCAATGCTTGTATAATAGTAATTTTTGTATCCTATGCCTAATCATTCTAATATCTGAAGTCCTCTTATCTATTTGTTGGTTCTGCTCTTACTTGTGGTGACTTCTTTGCTTACAGGTTTCATGATCTATGATTGTAAGCTCATTATGGTTATTTATATAGGTTATCCTGGAGGCCAACATTAATAATGCTTTCCTCTAGGAAACTTTGGCATTTAATTCATCTGGAAACCAGGATATACTAATTACTGCCCTGGAATCACTCTAGTTGTTTTTGACAGCTGGGTTAAAATGGAGTCTCAGGTTCATCTCCTTCATCTTGCCACATGATGATGGACATTTGCTTTCAGGTTAGCCTTGCCTTTTCCCTGTTGCTCATTGTTCCTTGTCTGATTTAAGCTTACTTTGTGTTTGTGTCTATTACTTTGAGCAGTGGGTGCCTTTTGGAAAGTCTTATCTTATGTAGGATTTCATTGTTTTGTAGGTGGATATCCCTCCAGACTGTCTAGGCAGGCATCTCTCCAAAGTAGGGTTCTGTTGCCTGAGTTTAGGTTTTGACAGGTAGAATGATGATGGTCATATTAAGGCACCTTCCAGTTCTCCTGGGCATCTTCCCAGTTTCACTGTCACTTGTTTGTTCTCTCTCCAGGATTAGACTTTAGGCTGTGGGCAAGTGACACACTTTCCCTTGGCCAGTAGCCCATGCTGTTTGGAATGAAAAGTGATGGTTAGTTTGGATACTGCCTCTCACTGCTAATCTGGATGAGCTGTTTATTTCCCTGTGCTAAGCTGATGGAAATTTCTGGGAAAGAAAGGCCTCAAGGACAGTATGTGTAGTAACCAAAAGTCAAAAATTGAACTTAAAACCCCCGCTTGGGCATTTATCAGCTATGTGACCTGGTACAGGCTGTGTATTCTGAGTCTCAGAAGCCTCAACTGTAAAGAATGACAAAAGGTGCTGTTTACTGATCATTTTCAATCTGCTAAGCACTGTCTTAATATATATATATATATATATATATAGTAGATACTTAGGTATGTATGTAAAATATATATGTAATTTAATCTTCAACAGCAATTTTATGAGATACAGGTTTTCTTTTGGTTTTTTGTTTTGTTTTTGAGGTTCTATAACTTTATTGAACCATTAGCAGTTAGTTCTCATCCACGTTAACTATATGTAGATCTTTGAAAATGGTGCAGGCACACAGGTAAACAGCATACAGAGCTTGCTTGGTGAATCTTCATCTCCGTTACATTTCCTGGACAACCATGTGCAGGTCGGCATATAGGTATAGTATGGGACATTTACTTATTCTTTTGGCCCAGACAACTTTGTTGAGCCTAGTGTCAATGAGTACATCTGCAGTTCCCATCATGGCAAATTTCCGGATTTCTTTTGAGTGCCTGAGGGGCATGCTTCTTGAAACCCACTCCATGGATGCTTGTGAATGTTCATAATGTATTCTCTAGTTACCACCTCCGTTGATAGTGGCCCAGCCCTTCTCACCATCCTTCTATGTGGGAGCCATCCTGTGGCCAGGGTTGGAAAGGCAAAACACAGCTATTATTAGGCCTATTTTAATGGAAATATAGAGAGGTTTAGTGAAAGGGTTATTGTTAAGACTAAATTTAAATAAGATAACATGTGTGATGTGCAGGACATGTGCAAATTGGTCAGTAAATAACAGCTAGCATTGTTACTGGAGAAGGAAATGGCACCCCACTCCAGTACTCTTGCCTGGAGAATCCCATGGACGGAAGAGCCTGGTAGGCTGCAGTCCATGGGGTCTCTAAGAGTAGGACATGACTGAGCAACTTCACTTTCACTTTTCACTTTCATGCATTGGAGAAGGAAATGGCAACCCACTGCAGTGTTCTTGCCTGGAGAATCCCAGGGACGGTGAAGCCTGATCAGCTGCCATCTATGGGGTTGCACAGAGTCGGACACGACTGAAGCGACTTAGCATCAGTAGCAGCAGCATTGTGACGGTCACTATTTTCAAGATGCAAAATTAAGTCATTTATGTGAGATGCCCTAACTAATACTCATTTGCTTAATAAATATTTTGTGGCACACTTACTATAGCCATGAAAAATGAAAATGTTAGTGGCTTGGTTATGTCCAACTCTTTGTGACCCCATGGACTGTAGTTTGCCAGGCTCCTCTGTCCATGAGATTCTACTGGCAAGAATACTGGAATGGGTTGCCCTTTCCTACTTAGGGAATCTTTCCCACACAGGGATCAAACCCAGGTCTCCTGCATTGCAGGCAGATTCTTTACTGTCTGAGTCACCAGGGAAGCCCTGTGCAGTGCTAAATGCTAGGGAAACAGGAGGGAATAAGACAGATATGGTCCAAGCCCATAGGGAATTTCCTTTAGAGTGAAGCAGACAGACACACAAACATTTACAGTTCAGCCTGGGAAGTGCTGTGATGGGGTAAGAATAGAGTGCTTGGGAAGTCAGAGAAGATTGTTACCAGAAGAAATGCCTGCTAGTTTCATACCTGAAGAATGAATTAGAGGTGACATTGGGAGAAAAAGCAAAGGAAGCAGTGATTATGAAGGCTGAAGGGGAGAGAGGGTACATATTGTACTTAAGGAAATGAAAATTAGTTTTGTTTTTTTGGGGTTTTTTTTTGAGAGTTATGTTTTATTTGGTGGGAATTTTTAGGACTTCAAGCCTGGGAGACAGCATCTCAAGTAATCCTGAGAGAACTGCTCCTGAAAATTAGTTTTTTTGTGTGAGATTTTAAGAAAAGTGTGGAAAGTGAGCCTGGAGAGGTGGGTAGGAGCCATATTCTGAAAGGCTTCAGAAACCCTGCTATAAGAGTTTGACCTTCCCCTTTGGGGCTTTGAAATGCCTCTGAAAGATATTTTGCCAAGCAAAGATGTGATTTTTAAAAGATCACTCTAACTGAAGTGTGGGGGAAAATAACAAGAATAACTTTATATTATCTCAAAATATATTGTCTTAAAATCCTTATACCACCACTTGGAGGTATGGGTATTATTCTTGATTTTATAGATGAAGAAATTGGGACTTCAGGAACTTACTTCATTTACAAAATTCATACATTTAATGTCTTTCTGACTCTTTAAACTATACTGCTGTGTTGACTCCAACTAGCAATGATTTGTTAGGACTTGCTTTAAGATAACTGTGGAAAATTCTCATTCATTCTTAGAGTATTATTTGTATACTCTGTTATTTTACAAAGGTTTTCATAGCCATTAATAATCACTCTCCTTAAAAACTGAATTAGGTGACATTATCTCCATTTTGCAGGTATGATAACTGAGACTTGAGGTATGGGACTGTCCATGGTTCTATACACCTAGAAAGCGGTGGAGTTGAGACTTGAACACCATGCTCTTGACAAAGGAAAGCCTTTTTTATGAGTATCTGTGAATATGCTACATTTCTTTCATGGGTCTTTGCCCTTTGTTCATATGTGAATATTTATGAGGCTCTTTCCTTCCAGGTTTTGGAGATCACATCCATTGGAGGACGCTAGAAGATGGGAAGAAGGAAGCAGCTGCCAGGTACAAGATATGGTTTTAGCTTATCTAGAACACTTTCCAGCCATCAACTTAGCATTAATTTCAGGTGAAGGGTTATGCCAAGGCAGAGCAGTGGAGTAGTTGCATAACAACAAAAGTAATAATACTAGCTAACGTTTTTAAGTGCTTACTATGCACCAGACATTTATTATGTGAGTTAACTCATCTAACAACAACTCTTCTGAGGTTGTTGCTATTGTTATCTTCATTTTATAGATGAGAAAACTAAGGCACAGAACAGTTAAATAATCATATAGTTAAGTGGTAGAGCCAAGATCTGTACCCAGACACTTCAAATCCTACACTCAGCCAGTAAAACATACTGCCTAATAGTCTCAAGTTGAATAGTCTTAAGTTCCAAATATGTGTAGTCTATCCACAGGAAACGTACAAAAGGAGGAGGAAATGCACATTCCCTGCTATACTGTACTGGAGAGATACAAAAATCTAGTATGTTTGCACTTACTCTATATACACACCTCCTTGCATAGAAACACTCATACTTCTGCACCTACCAAATGATAATGCTTGCTTTTGCTAGAACAGATCCTATAGCTTCATGGCTCTGAGACTCATATCTTCTGCAGGAGTGGGGTTGCCAAATTTAGCAAACACAAATGGAAGATGACTATAATCTTATGAACACCAAGGGGACAAGGAGGGGTGGTGGGATGAATTGGAAGATTGAGACTGACATAAAATACTATTGATACTATTTATAAAATAGATAACTAATGAGAACCTACTGTCTAATTTAGGAAACCCTACTCAGTGCTCTGTGGTGACCTAAATGAGAAGGAAATCCAAAAATGACGGGGTGTATGTATATATACAGGTGATTCACTTTGCTGTACAGTAGAAACTAACACAACATTGTAAAGCAACTATACTTCAATTAAAAAATTTTTTTAAAGGATGCCTCGTTAAATTTGAATTTCAGATTAAAAGTAACTTTATTCATTTATTTTAAAATTTATTTTTAATTGAAGGATAATTGCTTTACAATATTGGTTTGATTTCTGCCATATATCAACATGAATTCGCCATAGGTGGATATATGTCCTCTCCCTTTTGACCTTCCTCCCACCTCCCACCCTTTTCTACTCCTCTAGGTTGTTACAAAGCCCCAGATTGAGTTACCTGAGTCATAACTGCAAATTTCCAACAATAAGTAATTTTAAATATGCTCCAAGTAATATTTGAGACATACTTATTTTAAAAACAATATGTATTACCTGAAATTCAAATTTAATTAGGCATCCTGTGTGTGTATATATATATTATATATTTGTGTGTGTATATATATGTATATACATGTGATATATGTGTGTATATATATATATATATGCCACATCTTGCACCCTGACCAGGATCAAACCTGTGCCTTCTGCAGTGGAAGTTCAGAGTCTTAACTACTGGACTGCCAAAGAAGCCCTAGGCATCCTATATTTTATCTGGCATCCTTCAGTTCAGTTCAGTTCAGTTGCTCAGTAGTGTCCGACTCTTTGCAATCCCATGAATCACAGCACACCAGGCCTCCCTGTCCATCACCAACTCCTGGAGTTCATTCAAACTCACATCCATCGAGTCAGTGATGCCATCCAGTCATCTCATCCTCTGTCGTCCCCTTCTCCTGCCCCCAATCCCTCCCAGCATCAGAGTCTTTGTCAACTCTTCGCATGAGGTGGCCAAAGTAATGGAGTTTCAGCTTTAGCATCATTCTTCCAAAGAACACCCAGGACTGATCTTCTTTAGAATGGACTGGTTGGATCTCCTTGCAGTCCAGGGGACTCTCAAGAGTTCTCCAACACCACAGTTCAAAAGCATCAATTCTTCAGCGCTCAGCTCTCTTCACAGTCCAACTCTCACATCCATACGTGACTACTGGAAAAACTATAGCCTTGACTAGATGGACCTTTGTTGGCAAAGTAATGTCTCTGCTTTTGAATATACTATCTAGATTGGTTATAACTTTCCTTCCAAAGAGTAAGCTTCTTTTAATTTCATGGCTTCAGTCACCATCTGCAGTGATTTGGGAGCCCAGAAAAATAAAGTCTGACACTGTTTCCCCGTCTGTCTGCCATGAAGTGATGGGATGCCATGAAACGATGCCAAGATCTTCGTTTTCTGAATGTTGAGCTTTAAACCAACTTTTCACTCTCCACTTTCATTTTCATCAAGAGGCTTTTTAGTTCCTCTTCACTTTCTGCCATAAGGGTGGTGTCATCTGCATATCTGAGGTTATTGATATTTCTCCCAGCAATCTTGATTCCAGCTTGTGCTTTTTCCAGCCCAGCGTTCCTCATGATGTACTCTGCATATAAGTTAAATAAGCAGGGTGATAATATACAGTCTTGACGTACTCCTTTTCCTATTTGAAACCAGTCTGTTGTTCCATACCCAGTTCTAACTGTTGCTTCCTGACCTGCATACAGATTTCTCAAGAGGCAGGTCAGGTGGTCTGGTATTCCCATCTCTTTCAGAATTTTCCACAGTTGACTGTGATCCACACAGTCAAAGGCTTTGGCATAGTCAATAAAGCAGAAATGGATGTTTTTCTGGAACTCTCTTGCTTTTTCCATGATCCAGCAGATGTTGGAAATTTGATCTCTGGTTCCTCTGCCTTTTCTAAAACCAGCTTGAACATCAGGAAGTTCACGGTTCATTGCTGAAGCCTGGCTTGGAGAATTTTGAGCATTACTTTACTAGCGTGTGAGATGAGTGCAATTATGCAGTAGTTTGAGATTCTTTGGCATTGACTTTCTTTGGAATTGGAATGAAAACTGACCTTTTCCAGTCCTGTGGCCACTGCTGAGTTTTCCAAATTTGCTGGCATATTGAGTGCAGCACTTTCATAGCATCATTTTCCAGGATTTGAAATACCTCCACTGGAATTCCATCACCTCCACTAGCTTTGTTCGTAGTGATGCTTTCTAAGGCCAACTTGAGCTTGCATTCCAGGCTTACCTAGGAGAAAAATTCCTATTCGTTTTTCAAGTTTTAAATCAAATGACTACTTCTAAAAGTCTTTGGGCAATTTTTGTGGGCAGTATGTTTTTTTCTTCTGTTCTTTTACAACCCAGCCTACCTCTGTTCATTAGAGTGTGTATTATTCAGCTTGTAGGTGCCTGACTTTTACCATTCAGACCCTTGATCTCCTGTGCGGAAACTGTTTTATGTTCATCTCTGTATTCCCAATCGTGAAGATACTGAATGATTGAAATTGTTATTGAATAAAGAGTTACTGAATATCACTGGCCATAAGGAATGAAGGGGAACTAGTTTTTGTGAATTGTCTTCTGTATACTAAATATAATGTTGATTGTTTTGCAGTCAGTTCAGTTCAGTTGCTCAGTTGTGTCCGACTCATTGTGACACCATGGACTGTAGCACACCAGGCTTCCCTGTCCATCACCCAACTCCTGGAGCATATTCAAACTCATGTCCATTGAGTCGGTGATGCCATTCAACCATCTCATCTTCCATCATCCCCTTGTCTTCCCACTTTCACTCTTTCCCAGCATCAGGGTCTTTTCCAAATGAGTTGGTTCTTCGCATTAAGTGGCCAAAGTACTGGAGTTTCAGCTTCAGCAACAGTCCTTCCAAGGAATATTCAGGACTGATTTCATTTAAGATTGACGGGTTGGATCTCCGTGCAATCTAACAGACTCTCAGGAGTCTTCTACAACACACAGTCCAAAAGCATCAATTCTTCTGTGCTCAGCTTTCTTTATGGCCCAACTGTTATAGCCATACATGACTACCGGGAAAAACCATAGCCTTGACTAGACGGACCTTTGTTGGCAAAGTAATGTCTCTGCTTTTTAATATGCTGTCTAGTTTGGTCATAGCTTTTCTTCCAAGGAGCAAGCGTCTTTTAATTTCATGGCTGCAGTCACCATCTCCAGTGATTTTGGAGCACCCCAAAATAACGTCTGTCACTGTTTCCATTGTTTCACCATTTATTTGCCATGAAGTGATGGGACCAGATGCCATGATCTTAGTTTTCTGAATGTTGAGCTTTAAGCCAACTTTTTCACTCTCCTCTTTCACTTTCATCAAGAGGCTCTTAAATTCTTCGCTTTCTGCCATAAGGGTGGTGTCATCTGCATATCTGAGGTTATTGATATTCCTCCCAGCAATCTTGATTCCAGCTTCTGGTTCATCCAGCCCAGCATTCCACATGATGTGCTCTGCATATGAGTTATATAAGCAGGGTGACAATATACAGCCTTAACATACGCTTTTCCAGATTTGAAACCAGTCTGTTGTTCCATGTCCAGTTCTAACTGTTGCTTCCTGACCTACAGATAGGTTTCTCAAGAGGCAGGTCAGGTGGTCTGATGTTCCCATCTCGCTCAGAATCTTCACAGTTTATTGGGATCCACACAGTCAAAGGCTTTGGCATAGTCAATAAAGCAAAAGTAGATATTTTTCTGGAACTCTCTTACCTTTTCAATGATCCAGGGGAAGTTGGCAATTTGATCTCTGGTTCTTCTGTCTTTTCTAAATCCAGCTTGAACATCTGAAAGTTCACGGTTCATGTACTGTTGAAGACTGACTTATAGAATTTTGAGCATTACTTTCTTTGCTAGCATGTGAGATGAGTGCTATTGTGCGGTAGCTTGCATTCTTTGGCATTGCCTTTCTTTGGGATTGAAATGAAAACTGACCTTTTCCAGTCCTGTGACCACTGCTGCGTTTTCCAGATTTGCTGGATTTGAGTGCAGCACTTTCACAGCATCATCTTTTAGGATGTGAAATAACTCAACTGGAATTCCATCACCCTCACTAGCTTTGTTTATACTGATGCTTCCTAAGGCTCACTTGACTTCGCATTCCAGGATGTCTGGCTCTAGGTTAGTGATCACCCCATCATGGTTATCTGGGTCTTGAAGATCTTTATAGTATAGTTCTGTGTATTCTTGCCACCTCTTAATATCTTCTGCTTCTTTAGTTCCTTACCGTATTTGTCCTTTATTGTGCTCATCTTGGTATGAAATGGCCCCTTGGTATCTCTAATTTTTTTGAAGAGATCTCTAGTCTTTCCCATTCTATTTTCCTCTATTTCTTTGCATTGATAGCTGAGCAATATTCAATGCTACTTAAGACCCCACTGTAAATTGATGGACACAGTCATTGGCCATCAAGAGATCACATTCTCCGAGACCTAAAATATTTGATATAGATAACTGATGCCGTTCAAAGCTCCAGCTCCTTTTGCAGAGAGCAGGACCTGTTCTAGTTGGCCTAGAGCTCCTGTTTCCATAGCAACAAGAGGGCCTGTAAGAGTTAAGAGATACAGGAAATGCGACTTTCATTTCCTTGCTTGCGTCAGAGCCGCCGGAACCCGGAAGTTGACGCGGCGCGTTTGCACATGGCCGCGTCCTGGGAGGATGCCGCTCGTGGTGTTTTGCGGGCTGCCGTACAGCGGCAAGAGCCGGCGGGTGGAGGAACTCCGCGCAGCCCTGGCAGCTGAGGGCCGCGCAGTGCAGGTGGTGGACGATGCGGCGGTGCTGGGCGCGGAGGACGCAACAGTGTATGGCGATTCTGCCCGTGAGAAGGCCTTGCGTGGGGCCCTGCGAGCGGCTGTGGAGCGGCGCTTGAGTCGCCAGGACGTGGTCATCCTCGACTCTCTGAACTACATCAAGGGCTTCCGTTACGAGCTGTACTGCCTGGCGCGGGCGGCGCGCACTCCGCTCTGCCTCGTCTACTGCGTGCGACCAGGCAGTCTGAGCGCGGACTGCAGGTGCCAGGCGCCGTGGATAATCCGAACCGGAATGTCAGTGTGAGTTGGAGACCGCGAGCTGAGGAGGAAGGGAGACCTCTGGCGGTGGGCACCGATGTCCTTGGGGAACCACAGGCAGTGGCCCCTGCAGTAAATAGGCGAGCCCAGGCAGAAGTACCTACGGAATCCGAGCCAAAGGAAACCAGGGTGGCAGATTTTCCAGCTCTCATGGCTTCGGAATCCAAGAAATCTGCAGAGCATGTGTCTGGTGCTTTTTACCCTCCCGAACTTTTGGAGGCCCTAGCGCTGCGCTTCGAAGCTCCCGACTCTCGGAACCGCTGGGACCGACCTCTGTTCACCTTGGCGGGCTTAGAGGAACCGTTGCCCCTGGCAGAGATAAGAGCTGCCCTGTTTGAGAACCGGGCTCCTCCACCCCATCAGTCTACACAGTCCCAGCCACTTGCCTCCGGCAGCTTTCTGCACCAGTTGGACCAGGTCACCAGCCAGGTGCTGGCAGGACTGATGGAAGCGCAGAAGAGTGCAGTCCCCGGAGACTTGCTTAAGCTTCCTGGCACCACAGAACACCTGCGATTTACCAGGCCTTTGACCATGGCAGAACTGAGTCGCCTCCGTCGTCAGTTTATTTCCTACACCAAAATGCATCCCAACAATGAGAACCTGCCTCAACTGGCCAACATGTTTCTGCAGTATCTGAGCCAGAGCCTGCACTAACCGGAGCAAGTGAGTGGGAAAACCATGGTTTCTTGTCTAACCACTACAACATTTGTCTGGGAAGAAAAAAGTTCTGCAGAATATATTGACATGTGATACTAGAGCTGTTGTGACTGATTCACTCATACCCTCCTGGATCCCACTGTGCCAGGCCTTGAGTTTACAGCAAATTTGATACTAGAGAATGGAGAACTCTCTGAGGATCTAGGCAAATTTCTCCAGAGGACAGAGCTTAAGTGGACAGAGCTTGCATAGATTGAGTTCTATTCGGGCTGTCACACACCATTCATTTCTCACATCTGAATGTAGGAGAGCAGACAGGACGGATGAATTGTTTATAATAATTGTGAACAGAACTGAACATAGCACAGTTCTGCATCTGTGCTGGCCTTTTCTTCGTACCACAGTTTTTTAAGTACTGTGCCTACGTTTGGCTAGTCTCTGACCTGGGGCCTGGGGTCACAGATAGACCCACTGGTTTCTATCCTTGGGAAGCTTTGGTTCTAGTGGAATTGAAAGATAAAACCACTAGATTATTTCATTTAATAAAATCTTTTATGAAAAGACTGTGCTGGCATCTCTTTCTTTTAATGTAGCTTTATATTCTTCATATAGTTTACTTAATGTAACATTTTAGATACAGATGTATCCCTGTTATGCCTTCTATCAAGAGTACTTTGCTAGTGCTCAGTGAGTCTCAATCTTAACATGGAGTCACGATCATGACAACTTCCCTAACTGGGTGCTTCATTCTGTTCTTCAGGGAAGAACCCCTTTAAACTTGTCTTTCATTTATCTCATTAAACAAATAATAGATAAGTGCTTATATTGTTGAAAGATGGTTTAGATAGTCTTTGCTCTTGAGAAATTAGTAGTAAACAGATGATTAGTTCAGTTGCTCAGTTGTGTCCGACTCTTTGCAACCCCATGGACTGCAGCACGCCAGGCTTCCCTGTCCACCAACTCCAAGAGCTTGCTCAAACTCATGTCCATCGAGTCTGTGATGCCATCCAACCATCTCATCCTCTGTCATCCCCTTCTCCTCCTGCCTTCAATCTTGCCCAGCATAAGGGTTTTTTTCCAGTGAGTTAGTTCTTTGCATCAGGTGCCCAAAGTATTGGAGTTTCAGCTTCAGCATCAGTCCTTTGAGTGAATATTCAGGACTGATTCCTTTAGAATTGACTAGTTGGATCTCCTTGTAGTCCAAGGGACTCTCAAGAGTCTTCTCCAACACCACAGTTCAAAAGCATCAATTCTTTGGCGCTCAGCTTTCTTTATAGTCCAACTCTCAAATTGATACATGACTACTGGAAAAACCATAGCTTTACTAGATGGACTTTTGTCGGCAAAGTAATGTCTGCTTTTTAATATGCTGTCTAGTTTGGTCATAGCTTTTCTTCCAAGGAGCAAGCATCTTTTAATTTCATGGCTGCAGTCACCATCTCCATTGATTTTGGAGCCCAGAAAAATAAAATCAGCCACTGTTTCCACTGTTTCCCCCTCTATTTGCCATGAAGTGATGGGACCAGTTGCCATGATCTTTGTTTTGTGAATGCTGAGTTTTAAGCCAACTTTTTCCACTCCTCTTTCACTTTCATCAAGAGGCTCTTTAGTTCCTCTTCACTTTCTGCCATAAGGGTGGTGTCATCTGCATATCTGAGGTTATTGATATTTCTCCCAGCAATCTTGATTCCAGCTTATGCTTCATCCAGCCCAGCATTCTGCATGATTTACTCTGAATATAAGTTAAATAAGCAGGGTGACAATATACAGCCTTGACATACTCCTTTCACAGTTTGGAACCAGTCTGCTGTAGAGTAGTGCCTGGTCCATAGTAAATGCTATATACGTTTTGGCTACCAATAATACTGTACTAGTTCTACGAGTATATAGAGACAGCTAAGAGGCCCTTCCTTAGGAAGCTCTAAGGCCAGTGAGGGGAGATGAGTAAATAATAAATATAGTTCAGTGTGCCAAATGCTCTGATAGTGTTATACACCTGTGATGATGTGGTGACATGGGGGTGGATGATGGAGAAAGCCAGTGGCTGCTTACATAGGACCCTTGTACAAGTTGGCATTTGAGCCTTGAGAGTATTGGAGCTTCAGCTGGCCAAGACTGACTCAAGTGGAATATGGTGCTTATTGTTTTATAAAAGAAAAAGCTTTTTCCTCCCTGATGATAAAAAAAACTATGCTTAATTGGGAATTCCTCGGCAGTCCCGTGGTTAGGACTTGGTGCCTTCACTGTTGGGGCCCAGCTTCAGTCCCTGCTCAGGGAACTAAGATCCCACAGGTTTGCCCCCCCCCCAAAAAAAATTACACTTAATTGTAGAAAAATTAAAAAATTAGAAAAAGTGTAGTAAAATCCACAATCCCATTATCTAGAGATAACTTCTATTATGTTTTAAAACATTTCCTTTTAGACTATTTTCTACATATTTGTATAATTGAAACTATAGGTAATAATTTTGGGGGGCTCCACAAACACTGAACGATGACTGCGGCGATGAAATTAAAAGACGCTCCTTGGAAGGGAAGCTCTGACAAACCTAGACAGCTTATTAAAAAACAAAGACATCACTTTGCTGATGAAGGTCCACAATCAAAGCTAGTCATGTATGGATGTGAGAGTTGGACCGTAAAGAAGGCTGATGCTTTCGAATTGTGTTGGAGAAGACTTGAGAGTCCCTTGGACAGCAAGATCATCAAACCAATCCTAAAGGAAATCAGTCCGGAATACTCATTGTTAGGATTGATGCTGAAGCTGGAGTCCCAGTATTTTGGCCACCTGATGTGAAGAGTCAGCTCACAGGAAAAGACCCTGATGCTGGAAAAGATTGAGGGCAGGAGGAGAAGGGGGCGACAGGATGAGGTGGTTATATAGCATCATTGACTCAATGAACATGAGTTTGAGCAAACTCCAGGAGATAGTGAAGAACAGGGAAGCCTGGTGTGCTGCAGTTCATGGTGTTGCAAAGATTTGG
Organism: Aepyceros melampus; assembly: GCA_006408695.1. Lineage (NCBI taxonomy): Eukaryota > Metazoa > Chordata > Mammalia > Artiodactyla > Bovidae > Aepyceros > Aepyceros melampus. The sequence continues at coordinate 351,463 of SJXQ01005372.1, read as the reverse complement.
ACGTGACTTATCGACCAAACAACAACACAGATAATAATTTTAGGTTCTAGTTTTTTTTTTAACAGTGTACCAATGAAAAGTTTTGTTACCGTTTCAGTGGTTATATAGCCATAACATTTGAAAATGTAATTTGTTTTTTTTTTTAATCTCTTCTCCGTAGCTTTAAAGCCCAAATTTGCACAATTTACTGGAACATCAGAACTTAGCAATAATTTTGTTATAATAGTCCACTATTATTGAATAGATTGTCTTAAATTTCTTTTTATTGAAATTATGTTACATGAGCATCCTTGTATGTTAATCTTTGTCTTCATTGGTTCGTCATTTTATTAGAGTGTATTTCAAAAAGTGGAATTACTAGTTTATAATTTGTTTTATTTTGTTTTAAGTGGATTGCCCCTGATGGTGATTATCCATAAGTCCTGGTGTGGAGCTTGCAAAGGTAGGTGGAAATGATCAGACCTCAGATGTGTTCTCAAATGTTAACATTTTAAAAATAGCACTGACTTTGGCTCAGCACTGTTTATTGCTTGTAGGAGTACCAAAGAAATACATGGAACAGATTCCCTGCCCTCAAGAAATTTACAGTAGTCTTTGCAAGGGATTGAAGGATGTGGCAATTAAGATATGATTATATAGACTATGGGATTAAGTGCTACAGTAGTTGTATGAACAGTTGTATATACAAAAAGAGATATGAGGATTGGTTATCAAAGTCTTCCTGGAGGAGGTGGGAACTGAATTAGTAAGGTTTTCTTACTATGCAGCATGTGTTCTCTCTGTTACACCACCCTGCAGCTTCCCAGGTGGATTTCTTCTTTTGTTTGGTGTGCTACACTTAATAAAATCTTGTTGGAAAAAGTATAAAATTAGTGCAAACCATTAGTTTAGTAATACATGTGCATTGATGGTAGAGTATTGTTCCTCTATTGTCTTTATTACATCTGTTCTTAAGTAGATATTATTGAAATATGTAAAAAAGCAAATAGTAGTAATTTTTTCATTAGTGTTCCTTATCTATATTTTATAAATGAGATGAAAGTTTCGAAGAAATGAAGTCAATCACTTAAGGATACACAGCTATGCAAGTCAGTGGCAGAAGCAGGACCAGAATTCAGGTGTCCTGATTTCTGGGTCTTAAGATTAGAACAACTGTCAGTTACATGAATCATCTCAGCAAATTAAGGTTTGGATATGACAATGATGTTTTTTTCTGTTGCTTCCCACCCCCAGCTTTAAAGCCCAAATTTGCAGAATCTACAGAAATTTCAGAACTTTCCCATAATTTTGTTATGGTAAATCTTGAGGTAAGAATTCCAGAGTTTCTCCTTTCTGCTGTGATTTTAAGTCTTCACTGTTATAGAATTAACATCTTTGATGGTATAAAATCTTACTCAGGAGAATTGCTACTTGTATGTATGTGTTTTTCTTCTGAACTCTAATACTAAAGCTTGTATCAGATTTGGTAGAACCATCCAGCCCCCATTTGTGGGAGGAAGTAGGAGAAGAAAGATTGGTTAAAATGACTAATTTAAGATTCTTTCATTTTTAGTTTGTGATTATGTCATGGTTTTACATCTTTGTATAACTAAAGATGTAGTCATACATGCAGGCCACAATTCCCTGAAAAATAGGATTCAGTTGAAATCCTACTCTGTGCTGGGCTTATATAAGTACAGCCTCCTTTTTCTTGGTTAGATATCTTTTATATTCTTCACATTGGCCAGAGGTCTTAGAATCCCAAGTCAGAATATCAGACCTTGGAGTTAGAAGGGATTTTTAGGCCGATGATACCATTCCCATTTTACACATTGAGCATCTTAGACCTGAAGGAGTTAGGTGATTTAGTCAAGATCATAGAGCCGAGTAAGTGATAAGAATAGGTACCGTGATCTACTTGTACTGCCTCTTAGGCTGTGCTCTTCAAATGTGGGATTCTTGGATACTCTGTGATGATCCTCCTAGCCCTATGTTTCTGTAAAATGATGTTTATTTGAACATAAGACTGGAAATCTGAACACATTAACAGTTAATGTTGAGGTAGCTAAGGGATTGCTTATAAAGCTGGTGAATAGGGGCTTCCCTGGTGGCTAAGTGGTAAAGAATCCACCTGCCAATGCAGGAGACACAGGTCAATCCCTGATCCAGGAAGATTGTACGTGCTGCAGAACAACTAAGCCCATGCAACCCAACTGCTGAGCCTGTACTCTAGAGCCCAGGAGTCAAAACTACTGAGCCCATGTGCTGCAGCTACTGAAACCCAGACGCTGTAGAGTCTGTGCTCTGCAGCAAGAGAAGCCACCACAATGAGAAGCCTGCGTACCGCAGCTAGAGAGTAGCCCCTGCTCACCACAATTACAGAAAAATCCTCGCAGCAATGAAGATCCAGCACAGCCGAAAATAAATAATTAAAAAAAATAAAAAATAAGCTAGTAGATAGCCTGAATGCTAACACACCTCACTGAAGGCAAAGTTATATTCTTTGGTATAACTTCTGAAATGGGAATCACACCATAAATGACAAAGTTACTATTGATTCCTATCTGAACTCCTCACTATTTTCTGTGGTAACTTAGAATCACCACTCAAAGAAAACACAAATGTGTTCAATGAGCATTCCCCAACTTGAGAGATTTCTTAAAAAGAAAGCTAGTTGTGTGGTCATGTCTCCTGGGAGGACTGTAACTTCACAATTGTACTAAAATGTCAATCTTATCAATTCATGCATTCAAGAAAAACTGTGCAAGTCAGTAATGTAGGTATTGCGAATAAGCAATGAACAAAACAGACAAATTTCTTTGCTGGCATTAAATTACATATGAGGACTTGAATATGGGGAGGCAAACAAATAAAATATATCAGATGGTGGTAAATGCTGTGGCTAACAATGAAGAATGGAGGGGACAGTTTGCAGTTTTAATTAGGTGGTTAGAAAAGAAGGTGGCATTTGAGCAAAGATTTGAAGGAGAAAAGGGAATGAGCCACCTGGATGAAGGGGGATGTATGTCCAAGCAGGGGGTAAGAACAAGTCCAAAAGCCTGAGTGGGGAGCATGCCTGGTTTGTTTAATGATAGCAACAACAGGCAACTTAGTGTAGTTGGGAAAAACTAAACAAGGGGTGGGATGTGACGTTAAAGAAGTGCCCAGGTAAGAGGTCACATAGGGCCTCTCAGGCCACTTCAAGGACTTGCCCTGAGTGGGAGGGGAAGCCACTGAAAGGTTTTGAGGAGAGAAGGAACATGATCTGACTTGAGGTTTACACTTAATAGGATGAAGAGGAGCCCAAAGATGAAGATTTCAGCCCCGATGGGGGTTATATTCCACGAATCCTGTTCCTGGGTAAGGTGAAAGGTCTTAATCTGGTCTTAATCTCTTCTTAATCTGTATGGATCCATACAGAAGGAGAGAGAAGTGCATCAAGGCACTGACTCCACCTAGTGAAATTATGGCAAAAACAAAATCCATTTTCAAAAGAGAGTGATGGATTCTTTTTTTTTTATTAATTTTTATTTTTTAATTTGTTTTGCTTTACAATACTGTATTCGTTTTGCTATACATTGACATGAATCAGCCACGAGTGTACATGAACTCCCAATCCCGACCCCCACCTCCCCCCTCCCGCCCCACACCTTCTCTCTGGATTATCCCCGTGCATCAGTCCCAAGCATCCTGCATCCTGCATCGAACCTAGACCGGCGATTCGTTTCACTTATGATATCATACATGTTACACTGCCACTCTGCCAACTCATCCCACCCCCTCCCTCTCCCACAGAGTCCAAAAGGCTGTTCTATATATCTGTGTCTCTTTTGCTGTCTTGCGTACAGGTTTATTATTACCATCTTTCTAAATTCCATATATATGTGTAAGTATACTGTATTGGTGTTTTTCTTTCTGGCTTACTTCACTCTGTATAATCGGCTCCAGCTTCATCCACCTCATTAGAACTGATTCAATTCTAAATGCCAGAGCCTCAGGTCTGAAGGAAAACTTTTCCCATTAACTAGCTGCTTTTGTGATAAACAATAAAACAACACACACACACACACCCCCGCCCCAGCCCAAACTAACTGCTTTTTTGAGCAATGGGAGAGTTCAGTTCAGTTCAGTCGCTCAGTCATGTCCGACTCTTTGCGACCCCATGAATCGCAGCACGCCAGGCCTCCCTGTCCATCACCATCTCCCGGAGTTCACTCAGACTCACGTCCATCGAATCCCTGATGCCATCCAGCCATCTCATCCTCTGTCATCCCCTTCTTCTCCTGCCCCCAATCCCTCCCAGCATCAGGGTCTTTTCCAATGAGTCAACTCTTCGCATGAGGTGGCCAAATTACTGGAGCTTCAGCTTTAGCATCATTCCTTCCAAAGAAATCCCAGGGTTGATCTCCTTCAGAATGGACTGGTTGGATCTCCTTGCAGTCCAAGGGACTCTCAAGAGTCTTCTCCAACACCACAGTTCAAAAGCATCAATTCTTCTGCGCTCAGCCATTCCTTCCAAAGAAATCCCAGGGTTGATCTCCTTCAGAATGGACTGGTTGGATCTCCTTGCAGTCCAAGGGACTCTCAAGAGTCTTCTCCAACACCACAGTTCAAAAGCATCAATTCTTCAGTGCTCAGCCTTCTTCACAGTCCAACTCTCACATCCGTACATGACCACAGGAAAAACCATAGCCTTGACTAGACGGACCTTAGTTGGCAAAGTGATGTCTCTGCTTTTGAATATGCTGTCTAGGTTGGTCATAACTTTTCTTCCAAGGAGTAAGCGTCTTTTAATTTCAGGGCTGCAGTCACCATCTGCAGTGATTTTCGAGCCCCCAAAAATAAAGTCTGACATTGTTTCTACTGTTTCCCCATCTATTTCCCAATGCTGATCATTTATTTATTCATTTAGCAGTCATCTGTGCATCAACCACAAGTAAGCACTGTCAGCCACAAGTTAGGCACTACAGGAACTGAGAGAAACCATAGTTCCCACCCTTGCCCTGTAGCACACTGAGGCAATGGGATACTGTAACCAGACAAATATCTTTTCAGAAACAGTTTCCTGGGAGATATTTAATGACCACCTTGTCTTTGATCAGCATTCTGCTAGGTTCTATGGGGAATACAAATAAAAATATAGGATCCCACTGTCATTAAGCAGAAAAGGAACATGCCAGAAAGATGGAACAGCATATTGGCATGGTTGAGGGTGGGGGTGGGTTGTGTTCAGGGAATTCCAAGGGATTCATTTTGATTGCAACGTAAAACACAGAGGGTAGGGTGGTGAGATGATGGGCTGCAAAGATGGGCAGGTCTCATTTTCCAGAAGGCCTAGTATATCATATAATGCTTGAAGTACCTGTCTGTTGTAGTTATTGCAACCCCTGTGCCATTTTGTCTACAATAGATCCCAGTGGCAAAGTGCGTCCTGAAATCATCAATGAGAATGGAAACCCCAGCTACAAGTATTTCTACATCAGTGCTGAGCAAGGTATGGTAATGTTGAGAGAGAAGAGGGAGGGTTGCTGCTAGGTTTAACTAGAATGAACCTCATGCGAGGTTTGGTGGGAAACGAATTCAGCATGTTCACTAAGCATCTTCTGCATGCAGCTTTTGGCTAGATGCTATGTAGGATATGGAAGAAAGAGAAGAGCAAGCCCCTCCTCTAGCTTCTTACAATCCAGTAGGAAGCTAACTGGCCCATAGGAAACTGGAGAACTGAGGCTTCCAGAAACAGACGCTTGCCCCTGGACTCACAGTTAATAAGTCACAGAGCTAGGATTTCAGTCTACAACTTAGTTTTTTTCCACTGTACTAACACTATTCTTGTAAGAATCCAAAGGTAGGGGAATGCTGTTAGATGATCGATTCTAAAAGGTTTCATAGATAGTAAACTAACTTTATCTAGACGGATATGAATTTGTCTCTTTGGTCAGATATGAAGAGGACGTTTGAAGCTAAGGAAGCAAGGGAAAAGTGTGTCAGGTGTAGCCCAACATGGAGAGTGCATGAGTCATGCTAGAGGGGATGATACTGGATTGAGTCCTGAAAAATGAGACCTAACCAGCAGAGGGATGTGCAAAGCATTATTGAAGGCAGAGGGAACAGCGTCAGCACAAACATGTGAGGGAAGATTGATATCACAAGTCAGTCATGGTTTTTTGTTCTCTAATCCTGAGTGCAACCATTCTAGAGGCAGAAGTTGGAATTCATGCCACATACTGTCACTGTTTGTCTTCTGAATTCTTCCTGCCATCTGTAAAAGAGGGTTATTTCTAAGTTGCCATGTGTCTTCCTTTGTCATGCTGCCAGTTTGTTGATCATTTTATGTTTTGAGTCCTGAGCACTCTTATTTCTCAGAATAGGGAGAGGAAACATCTGGAGAGGTTATCCTCTCCTTCCCATGGGTAAGGAGAATGTTATCTTCCCTACCCAAAAGCAGATCCCTGGAGGCTGGTATTAAGAGGGAAGTTTTCCACATGGAGAAGGGCAACTGAACTTTAGGTCCCCAGCTCTTGACCCTTGAAATTCACCTTCCTTTCAGAATTTTCATGCAGTTACCCCTGCCATCTTGACATGGGCATCATCCTTTAATATATTAGTCCAGATATGGACACAGAACCCTTACCTGAATTCCCCATGGCTCAGCTGACATGAAGCTGAAATATTCAAACCTGACTTTACTAAATGCTTGGGCAAAACTAAAGGGATGTAACAAACTTTACTACCTGGTATGCTTTCTGAGATCCACAGATTGTGGCTCAACTCTAACACCTGGCCTGCCATTGTACAGGGAGCCTGTATCCAGCTTCCCTCTTTGATTCCCGAGATAGACAAGAAGACTCATCTCCTGTCTGTCCAGGGCTTGCCTTCCAGGTTTCTCTTTTGCCTGAGAACTTGACTTCTTCCATACATAATTGGTACTGGACATAACCACCTCTTTCCATGAAGAACCATCCTCCCTCTAAGCACACATACTTGCTTACATATCAGTGTAACCTCCACGGAAAATGAAATGCAGCATTCATCCCGAACAGGTGATGGAGATGATAGGAGATGCTTTCTATTCCCTTAGTGTCATGTATATTTCCAGTTTATGACATGGGTTCAACTCTGATCCTGGAGGGTAAGCCAAAGTAACTGCTAAATAACATTTATGTAGGACCTCATAGTTTACAAAGGACATTTATTATTCATTCTTTCATTTAATTTTTATAATCTGTTTGAAGTTTGTAACATCACATTATTTATAGATGAGAAAACAAATTCAAGAGACTTTCCTGGGCTAAAATCCAGAATTAGATCTTAAATCTAGATCCTATGCTCCTCTTACAGTTCTCCTAAAACATAAAATTATGTGTTGGTTGTCAAATATGAAAGCCTTGCTTCATACTTTTCCCCTCAATGTTTATTTCACAGTTGTTCAGGGGATGAAGGAAGCTCAGGAAAGGCTGACGGGTGATGCCTTCAGAGAGAAACATCTGGAAGATGAGTTGTAACATGAATGCATCCCTTCTTTCCTCAAAGAGATTATTCTGGAAGAAAGCAGCAGGGAAGGGAATACTGAGGAATCAGAACAATTGAATGGATTGGAAAATCTTGCTCCTTCCCACATGGGAAGGGCCCCTCTCACTGTTGGAAGAGTTCTGCTGCCAGAAACTGGTCTCCATGTTTATGATCCAGCAGAGTGTGGCAGACTTCCTTGTCCTGTCCCCTCTCACCTAAATATCTCTTTGTCATTGAAGGTAAAGAATGACATGTTTTGACATAAAACTTGAGCCATTTGGAGATTTACTCCTCACACTGCAGTATTTGAATCTTTCCATTTCCTCCTGCTTAACTCACCTTGGTGGTGAAAAGAGACCAGAAGCATCTTCTCTATAATGTTAAAAATTGCGGAAAGAGCTTATTATTTAAGACAACAAATTCTAAACGTAAAGCCGTAATTCTGCCCCACCAAGGAGCTCAGCCTGTCTCTTCTTTTCTTCTGGGAATAATCTTGGGCCTCTTCCTGAATGCCTGCAACTTCCTTCCTCTTCTCTGGCCTGGCTTCCCTGTCTGCGCGCATGCGTGTGCGGAATGGCTGTGAGCTCTGGACTGGCCCCAGCTGGAAGCATGCTTTCTTTTCCCCTGTTAACTGTTGAAGAAACCTTCTAGCCCTAGATGGAGCCATTTTTGTCAAGTCGTCAACTGTATTTTTGTACTGGGATTAACAAAAAAAGAAAAAATATTAATTGTTCCATTAAACTTTAATAAAACTTTAAAAGAAATGTGTTGTGGTGGCCTGTTTCTTATTGGGGAGTGGAGGGAGAGCACTTCAGGAAGAAAACTAACCTTGAGGGCCTAATCCAAGAGCTCTGTCTAGGGCTGTTCCCACACCTGCATCTCCCACATTCTAATGGACATCAGAGCTTGTCTCTTCTGCTTTTCAGATACCCAAATTCCCTCCATCCTCACTGTCACTGTTTTGTACAGGGCAGGCCTTTTCTACTTCCTGTTTACTGTTACAGCCTGTGACTTGACTACTTGCCTCTGATATTCTCTCCTGTCATCCATCCTCCTTAACTTCCCCCAGAGTAATCTTTCTAAAACACAGAAGTGACCATGTCACTCCCCTGCTTAAAGCCTTTCCTGCCTCCTTCAAGAAAATAATATTAACATTAGAAAATACTGGGGCCTCCCTGTATCGGAGTCTGCATTTGCTGCTGCGTTTGCCTGGGCCACTCTTCCCTGTGCTGTCTCCAGGCTTTGCTCCATCATTTCTCATCAAAGCTTCACTGACTTTATTAATAGTAACAGCCTACCCTCCCCCATACTCTCCTTTCCTTTATCCTGTGTATTATTTCAACAGTATAAAAAGAGGGGTCTTATAAGGTATCACCTCCACTGGAACACAGAGTGACAGAGGCTGTTCATAACTATGCTGAAGTTACAAGTTCATTCTCTACCTCTTTCTTTGAAAATGTAAGCTGCAGGAAGGCAAGTACTTCATCAGTATTATTTGGAGTATATGACAAGATTCGTGAAATGTCTGACACAAAGGAGATATTTAGTAAATAAATATTTATTAAATGAGTAAATCAGAGAATTAAAAAAAAGGCAACCCACTCCAGTATTCTTGCCTGGAAAATCCCACAGACAGAGGAGCCTGGCAGGCTACATGGGTCACAAAATGACTTAGTGACTGAGCAGGCAAGCATAGAGCATTGTTGTAACAAGCCTGCCTAAAAAGTAATGGACTTTCTGAGAGAATATAGCTTAGTTTGATTTACTGTTTTTTAAAATATTTATTTCCTTGGCTGTGTCAGGTCTTAGCTGTGGGATGAGGGATCCTCATTGCATCATGTTGGATCTTTCCTTGCGGCGTTCAGGCTTTGTTGCTCTATAGCATGTGAGCTCTTAGTTTGCCAACCAGGGATTGAACTCAACCCTTCACTGCAAGGCAGATTCTTAACCACTGGATGACCAGGGAAGTCCTTGCTTTACTATGAATTAGAGTACAGACATTTTACCACTTTATAGAGTTATATGTTAACTTACAGAAAACTAATAAGCAAATGATTTCTTTCCCAGAGAGAAGATAGGTCCATTAACCAGTCTTATATCTGATTTAATAATCTTATTTCAACTTTGAATTGGTTTTTTCATCTTGCTTGTCCTCATTAATAAGCTAAAACTTTTGCATATGCTTAAAATCTGTTTGAAAAATTTTTTAAACATTTTGAGAATACTCAAAATAAAAAATAGTTAATGCTGAATCCTGTCTCATTATAGCTCTAAGTAATGTTCTTCCCCACAGATATATATTTTTAAAAAGTCATGTCACTGAGATGTAGTTTTGTTAAAGTTTTAATAAAACTTTAGTGTTAATTATTATAACGTGTGTTGTTTTGATTGACATACTAATAATAATTCTTGTAACAATAGCTGAATCTGGAAGAAAAATCTTAACTCTGAGATTTTAGCTTAAGTTCCCCTAAAAGCAGGGCCTGAGATAAGGCCTATACAGGTAATATATTTTAGGAAGAGATTCTAAGGAACAGGAATGAGAGACTGGTGAAAGTGAAGCACAGGAGGGAGAACCAAAGTAGAGTATATTATTGAGCTGGTTACCTCACTGTCCAGAGTTGTACCGAGGAGCTAATTTCCTGGAAGAACAGACACAGAGGCGACAAAGAGCCATGGAAGCATAAAACAAGAGACAAGGGAATGCAGCTTTATGGTGGTGTCCTCAACCTGCGAATGTAGCTGGTTACCACAGTGACTGCCAAAGCAGGAAAAAGATCAAGAGGTGGTAAAGTAGGGTACAAAAATTGTCTAACATATCTTAGATTCTTATAGCCAAAGAAAATTTTAGCATTTTAATTCCAATTAAATATATATATTTACTATTGGGAGGTATGACATGGTGATGATCAGTAAGAGAGTTTTAAACATAAATCCTTTGTGTGTGCTCCATCACTCAGTCATGTCCAACTCTTCATGACTCCATGGATTGCAGCCCACCAGGCTCCTCTTTCCATGGAATTTTCCAGGCAAGAATACTGGAATGTACTGCCATTTCCTACTCCAATGAATACATTATGTTAGTTTATAATTCTGTGGATAGAGTGAAATAAAAATTCAAAAAGAATGATATAAAATTCCCAACTGTTAAGATCCTGCCCATCTATTAATTTTAAGTGAATAAGGTAGAAAAAAATTAAGTGGGTAAGTGGATATGAAATTCCTGTGGTACTTAGGCTCTAATGGATATATTTTTTTTAAGTGACATAATGTTAATATTTACAGTACAGTAAAGATTATGTCCTTTACAATTATTTAAATGGTGATGCTTTTAGATGTCAACTTGAAAGTACGTAGTTGTCCAGAATTCTTTCAGGGATCATGCAACCATAGAAGTTTTAAGACTACAGATTTCAAACATTCTTCAGCTGAAGGTGCAAATATTTATACACCACTGTGTGCTAGGAACTGTTTTAAATCCTCCAGTCACATTAACTCATTTTATCCTAACAATAACCTGATGGATTTTGTTCTATTTCCATCATCATCTGTGGTTTATAAAATAATAGATAGGGATACTGGAGGCACACAGTGGGTAAGTAATTCACCTAAGCTACTGGGATCAGAGTTGGTATTGAATGTGAGCAATTTGGCCCCTGTATCTATGCCTTTAACTACTACACCGTACTAGGTAATTTGTATTCAAGTCAACCAACTCAAGGATTGCATCAATGACTTAGGCTGGTAGCAAGTATAAATCTTCAAACCAACTAATACAATTACAAAAAAAAAAAAAGAATTGTATATTCCAATAACAATTCCTCTTTAAACTGTCATTTTGCATGAAGACAGAGAAACGTCTTAAAATCAGGTTCAAGGTTTTTTAGGTTATTTGAGGTTTAAACTAGGTCAACTTCAGGATTTCTTTTTCCTCTTTGCCTGGATGGCATTAAGTCTCAGAGAATTATATGATGTCAGGACCTCAGATAAGAGACACTGCCCAGGCTAGCATCTTCTGAGGTATGATGTACGCTACCTGGTCTTGGCACAACTTTCCATGAAGGCATCTGCTGGGATGTCTATTTTATCAGCCTCCACTATTCAGTCCACGCACTTGGCCCCTTTATCTTGTCAGTAAGGCCCTCCTAGGTGGCCCTTCCAGCTCCTCAGCACCACTTCTGTTCCCTTCACTGGGTAGCTCTCCTGTGCCACCCTAGGCCATGAACATCAGGGCTCCCGATCACAGTTATACAACCTCTCCAAGGATAACCTGCCACCTGTCACTGCTGAGTGCCCAAACTCTCAGTTGCAGCAAACAACCCTGAATCTCTAGACTTGGAGACACAATCCAGACACTCAAGCAAGGTACCTCCTGTCAGGTTTTTGTTGTTTTGCTTTGTTTATGGGTGGGGGAGGCATGTTGCTCGGCTTGTAGGCTTATAGTTCCCTGACCAGGGGTTGAGCCTGTGCCCCTGGAAGTGAAAGCACTGAGTCCTGTTGGACTGCCAGGGAATTCCTCCTCGTGTCAGTTTAATTACACTGGATCCCTTTGATCTCAGATGAAGCAGTGATCTGATTTTATTGGAATCCTAATCTGGAATTCTCTTCCATCAAGTTTCTGCTTTGGTACCACCATCTGTACCACTTGCTAACCGCCCACCTGCCATCATGCTGTCTCACTCAGCATTTTCTGAGCAGTGAACACGCTTAACAGTGATGCTTGCGTGTGAGATCTGAAGATGGAACTGCTGGGGAAGAGTTGCAGAGTGTGAGGCTTCCATTTTCCTGGTGTGACTACAGGTGTGACGTGGCCCTGGAGTCAACTATTTTGGCAGCAGCTTCCTGATTTCAGGTTGTGTTAATAGCTATCATAGTGTGTTCCAAGAGGACAACACCTTCCTTAATTCCAGATGATGGCTAAGATTACGTGATGGTCAAGATGGTGTGATTCCAGAACCAGAACCTTAGAGAGCAGATTCCTGATTCTCTACCTTCCAGATTGATGTCGTTTCCTTTCCCATGTCAGGACAGATGACGATTTTCTTGGAGTCCCTCCTTGGGGACCAGGCTAATGTGTGTTCCTCTGATCATTTCAGTACCTAATTCCCTGTATTAAATGCTTTCTGATTAAAAATAGTTAGCATGGTTCCTATTATCTACAACAGGACCTTGCTTATAATAGTGGTGAACTTCCTAATTAAGATATCATATATACAGGGGACTTCCCTGGTGGTCCAGTAGCTAAGACTCTGCATTACCAATGCCGGGAGCCTGAGGTTGATCCCTGGTCAGGAAACTAGACCCCATGTGTCACAACTAAGAGTTCACATGCTGCAACTAAAGATCCCACTTGATGCAACTGAGACCCAGTGCGGCCAAATATGTACATATGTGCATGCATACATACACACATATTTTAGAAAAGATGTCATATCTAAATGATATTCCAAAAATATCACTTAGAAGTTCTACATTTGTAACTGGATGCAGTAAGTGATGAGACTTTTGGTTGTGCCGGGGTCCAGCCCTGGTGGATCCAGGGTGATTCGAAGGTGGAGACAGAGTCGGCGTACTAGGAAAAAACTTATTCAATTACAGTATAGAGAGATTAGAAACAGATAGTGTAGTAGGAAAATTAGTGGAGAAAAAGAGGCTGAATAACTTGGTTTATGTGGAATACNTAGATGCTCGGGAACAGGGGGTTTCCTGAGGCTTGATCACACCTTTGTGTATGCCAAGCCTCCTTCCTCATGACCTTTGCCATGGGCGGAGTTCCTCACACTGGCCCCCAGCAGGGTTGTACCTCTTTTGGTAAGAGGGTAATTGAATTTTGAGTTGCTTTATATTGAGGTATTTTTAAGTTTAAATATGACTAGGTGGGAAATAATATAGTTCATGTTGAGCAAAGAAATTAGTATATTATATAGGTATTTAAAAATTATTTTTAGCTATTGCATTAAATTGTCTTTCTTAGATTCTAAAAATCCTTTACTTTTTAAGTTTTGGAGGGAGGTGGGACCCTCTTTCCATTTTAGAAGTTGGAAATACAGATAATTGCTTTCCCAGCCCCCTTTGCAGTTAGACTATAGGCAAATGACCTCAGCTCACCCAAGCAGGTACACTTTCATGCAGCACAAGATAACACCATTTGCAGGAAAACTGAGTTCTTGGGGCAGTGGTGGCTATAGTGCCCATAGAGCTGTCCAGTGTTGGAGGCTAGTGGTGTCAGCAGTACAAATTTAGTGCTTAGTGGTGACAGCAATTGTGTCTTCCCCAGCAAGTCTTCAGTGTATACCCCCAAGCCTGGTACTCCAGCATCCCCAGGTAATTTGTGATCTAGTCAGTGTTGTTTAACAAATTCTTTTTTTTTCTTACGTAAACCAGAGTATAAGCTTCTGTGGCTAGCCACTGTAGGAGTCAATAACTGTTGCTTAACAAGGTTATAGCAGCATTTCCCAAAGTATATTCCATGCAACACTAGTGCCCCTAGAAAGACTTTCCATGATTAAATAAGTTTGGATAACAATTTATCTCTTGGAATGATTTATAACTCAAATTAATATTTTAGAAATTCTGAGAGGTCTCACAGGATATTCTTACTTGCTACTAGATGGAGTGTGAAACCAACACATGAAGGGGCTGAAATACTGAAAAAATTGGAGTGAAACATGGTTGGAGCAGTGGGTTAAGTCAACCTTGAATCCCCCTTTGTGCACTTCAAGATGTATGAGCTGATATTCCAATCAGCTAAGTCAATTGAACTTTGGTTTTCCATTTTCATGAAAATCATGAAAAAGCATCATCTATTACCTTGGCCTCTTGTTTGTTTGACCTCCTTATCATAAATAACCTCCACTCTATTTCAGCCACCCACCCACTCCAATGGTCTCATCGTGTTATCACTCAAAACTCTTTTACCTTTGAAACCCTGAATTCAGAAATATTCTTTGATTACAATCAACTGTTTATCCTTTCAACCTAACTGATCAGTATCTTCCATTACACTTTAATCTTACCCAGATCTTCTAATATAACTGCCTCAACTTTTTACTGGTAAATCTACACACCTTCCCTGCATCTGTCTCATCCTTTTATCCTACCCTTTTATTCCAGTGAAAGAGATATTTCTACTTCTGTCCCATGCTCAGTCGCTCAGTAGTATCCAACTCTTTACAACCTCATGGACTAAAGTGCAAAAGGCTCCTCTGCCCGAGGAATTTTCCAAGCAAGAACACTGGAGTAGGATGCCATTGCCTGCTTCAGGGGATTCTCCCAATATAGGGATTGAACCTGGGTCTCTTGCTTCTCCTGCATTGGTAGGCGGATTCTTTACCACTAGCACCACCTGGGAAGCCCAATTTCTACTTTTCAGAGGCTAATTGAGTTCTGGAGTCATATCCTCCCTGTCTTCAGACTTTTTTTTTTTTTTCTGTAAATGTTCCCTTCTCTCTCTTATATAATTAATCTCTCTATCCCTATTGGGTTATTCCTGTGCAAACGTAAATAAGCATTGGTATTTCTTATCTAAAAACAAACCATCTATGGACTTACATGCTGTTTAGCCTGATCCACTTCCCAGGGGGTGCTAGTGGTAAAGTACCCGCCTGCCAGTGCAGGAGACATAAGAGATCTGGGTTCCATCCTTGGATCGGGAAGATCCCCTGGAGAAAGAAATGGCAACCCACTCCAGTATTCTTGCTTGGAGAATCCCACGGACAAAAGGAGCCTGACGGGCTACAGTCCATAGGTTGCAAAGAGTCAGACATGACTGAAGAGACTTAGCACACATATGGTCAAGCTTTCCTCACCTATTCTCTCTTTAACATTCTACATGTTACACTTTGGCTTTGGCAACTCCACCTAAATGGATCCTGCTAAGATAATGGTGGGAGATACAAGATTGGAAGTGAATGAGGAAAATTTGGCTGATAAAGTCATTTTTGAAAGCTCTTTCTCATTCAGATTTGCATGGATGATCCAGTCCCTCCATGTATTTGATATCATGTGCCAATAAATATTGTGATATGCCGCTGGCCAAACTATATATTTTTTGTACATTGCTTCAGTACTCCAAAAGAACCACAACTACTGAAAAACAGGAAATGGATCCTGGTGAACAGTGAACTTTCTTTCAGTGTTCCTTATCAAATAAGTCAGTAGCATCACCCTATTATTTTACATGCTAGAAACCTGAGACCCTGGAGAAGGCAATGGCAACCCACTCCAGTATTCTTGCCTGAAGAATCCCATGGACAGAGGAGCCTGGTGGGCTACAGTCCATGGGGGTGGGTCACAAAAGTCCGACATGACTTAGGGACTGCACATACGTGCAACCTGAGACCCATCCTTGACATCTCCTTCTCTCTTACTTCTTAATCATCAATTATTGTTCATTCGTTTTCCTAGATATTTTTAAAATCCTTTTTATAGGCTGAATCGTAGCTACCTCCAAATTAATATGTTGAAGACCTAACCCCCAACCTCTGAATGTGACTGTATTTGGAGATATGACCTTTAGAGAAGAAATTAAGTTAAAATGAGGTCATATGGGTAGGTCCTAATCCAATATGACTTATATTCTCAGAGGAAGAGATTAGGACATAGACACACACAGGGAAGAGCACGTGAAGACCAAGGAGAAGATGGTTCTCTATAAGCTAAGCTGCTGCTGCTGCTGCTGCTGCTGCTAAGTCGCTTCCGTCATGTCTGACTCTGTGCAACCCCATAGACGGCAGCCCGCTAGGCTCCCCCGTCCCTGGGATTCTCCAGGCAAGAACACTGGAGTGGGTATAAGCTAAGCAAAGAGGCCTTAAGAAATCAATCCTGATATCAAATCCTAGCCTTCAGAACTGTGAGAAAACAAATCTGTTGTTAACCCACATAGTCTGTGGTACTGGATGGTGGCAACCCAAGCTGACTAACACACTTTTCTTCATCCCTATCATCACTACCGTTGTCTAAACCACCAACATTTGTCACCTAGACTTCTACAGTGTACTATCCATCAGGTAGGGCCTTTATCCATCTTGTTAATTGCTGTATTCTCAAGGTGTAGTATCGGAGAAGGCAATGGCACCCCACTCCTGTACTCTTGCCTGGGAATCCCATGGGCGGAGGAGCCTGGCAGACTACAGTCCGTGGGGTCGCTAAGAGTTGGACACAACTGAGCAAGTTTACTTTCACTTTTCACTTTCATGCATTGGAGAAGGAAATGGCAGCCCACTCCAGTGTTATTGACTGGAGAATCCCAGGGACAGAGGAGCCTGGTGGGCTGCCATCTATGGGGTCGCACAGAGTCAGACACGACTGATGCGACTTAGCAGCAGCAGCAAGGTGTAGTATAGAATCTGGCATGTGGTAGGCATTCAATAAATATTAATGAGATGGCTAAATAAATGAATAGCTATTTAGGTGGTTTCCCTGCATCCATCCTTGCCCCTCTCTCCAGATGTTCTCCACAGGGACTGCTCTCTTTATAACAGAGTTCTGATTGTTTCATTTTTCATGCTTGATACTCTTTGCTGACTCTCCTCCATTAGCTCCAGGACAAAGTCCAAAATCAATAATGTTGTTTAAATGAGTGGTATAATTTGGCTCCCAAGTCTCTCTCCAGCTGCCCTGCATGTCATCCTCTCATTCTATCACAAATTCCAGCCACATTGGTTTTCTTTCCATTTTTCCAAGTTACTCAATGATCTTTACACATGCTTTTCCCTTTATTTGGAGTGTCCTTCCCCATATATTTGCACTACTCATTCTTCAGAAATCCCACCTAAATGTTGCGTTGTGAAATATTCCATGATCACAGCACCAATACAGCTCTTTCTTTTATATCTCCCATCACTTTCCCTTCAAACAATGATCACAATGGTAATCACTGATGTGATTAGTTGTGAATGTCTGCCTTCCTTACTAGAGTGTAAGTTTTGTGAGACTGGGGATTGTATCTGGCTTGCTTATTATTGTATTTCTAGTGCTCAGTATCTATTTTATTTTTACTTGGCTGCACTGGGTTTTAGTTGTGGCGCACAGGATCTGGGCGTCCCAGGTGGTGCTAGTGCTAAAGAACCTCTGCCAATGCAGGTAGACCTAAGAGTCATGGATTTGATCCCTGGGTCTGGAAGATCCCCTGGAGGAGGGCATGGCAGCCTGCTCCAGCATTCTTGCCTGGAGAATCTCATTGACAGAGGAGTCTGGCAGACTACAGTCCACAGGGTCGCAAAGAGTCGGAAACGACTGAAGCGACTTAGCACGCACGCACAGGATCCCTGGCCAGGGATCGAACCCTGGCTCCCTGCACTGGGAGCGTGGAGTTTTAACCACTGTACCACTGAGGAAGTCCCGGTGCTCAGAACCTTTAGCTATGCCTGTGCATGTGTGTTCAGTCGCTAAGTGTGTCTAACTCTTCTGCGACTCCCATGGGCTGCAGCCTGCCCAGCTCCTTAATCCATGAGTATACCATAAGTGAATACTTGTATTAAAGCATGGGCCCAATTTCCAAGGGCTGAACATTTTACTTTAGCTATCATGTACCAACTGCAATCCTAAGGTCCAGAAGTAGAACAAAGGAGGGAGTGATTAAATTCCCTCCAAGTAAGAATGAGATAGATACAAGGATGAGTAAGGAAGAGTCTTCTTTATAAAGGAGGAGTATTCAGGAAGGCACTCGATGTATAAACAAAGGCCTATGCAAAATGCCTAGTTGTGAGTCATTCTGTATATCCAGAGAACAAGGATCAAGGGGGTTGGTGGTGGGAGATGAATGTAGAGAGAAAAGGACTTGGTTGAATTTGTTAATGAGGTTGCATTTATCCTATCATGCAATAAACATCACTGATGTTTTCAGTTCTTTCCTTTGTTTAGGTCTATCCATGGAGAAGCTAAGCCTGGAGAATTTTGAGCATTACTTTGCCAGCATGTGAAATGAGTGCAATTGTGTGATAGTTTGAACATTCTTTGGCATTGCCCTACTTTGGGATTGGAATGAAAACTGATCTTTGCCAGTCCTGTGGCCACTGATGAGTTTTCCAAAGTTGCTGGCACATTGAGTGCAGCACTTTAAAGCATCGTCTTTTAGGATTTGAAATAGCTCAGCTGGAATTCTATCACCTCCACTAGCTTTGTTCGTAGTGATGCTTCCTAAGGTCCACTTGACTTCATACTCCAGGATGTCTGGCTCTAAGTGAGTGATCAAGCCATCATGATTATCTGGGTCATAAAGATCTTTTTTGTATAATTCTTCTGTGTATTCTTGCCACCTCTTTTTAATATCTTCTGCTTCTGTTAGGTCCTTACAGCTTCTGTCCTTTATTGTGCCCATCTTTGCATGAAATGTTCCCTTGGAATCTCCAATTTTCTTGAGGAGATCTCTAGTCTTTCCCATTCTATTGTTTTCCTCTATTTCTTTGCATTGTACACTGAGGAAGGCTTTCTTATCTCTCCTTACTATTCTTTGGAACTCTGCATTCAGATGGGTATATCTTTCCTTAAGTGCTTAAATTTCCTTAAGTTAAGTGCTTATCCCTTCCTTTCAGCCTCTATACTCAGGCCGGATTGAAGACTGATCAGTTGGGAGAGAATGCATTTCCCTTTTCAAGCACAAGGGGGAATATGAGACTGAACTTTTGCAAATGGTCACAAGGCAGCCAGAGCAGTATCCCTCAGCAAGCCCCCTGAGAAAGAGGACACAGATATTTTCCCAAGAATTAGAGAGGCAACCTGACACTTCATAGCTTCTAAAAAAGTGGCAACTGTTCTTAAGTTCCCTAGACATGTATTTGATGACAGAAGTCATTGGCAAGCATGATATACCTAGTTGTAAGAGTTGTCAGATTCCTAAAAGTATCTGATGTTACTGAATATCCTATTGAGCATCCCTTAAATTATATATGCTATCATTTTTGATTGAACTCTTTTAAGGAGCCAATGAAATAATTCTGACCCCCCCATTTTACAGATCAGCAACCTGTATGATCAACAATTCTTCAATCACATATTAGCAAATGGTGAAAGTTGGATTTGAACTACAGTTCGTGGTGTTGCAAAAGAGTCAGACATGACTTAGCAACTAAACAACATTAACAACAAACTCTCTGATTCCAAAGTGTATGTCCTTTTGATTATCCCTAACTGGTCATCTTAGAAAGCTTTTGAGTTCATTTTAATTAAATCCCCCTATTTAACAGAAATGGTTCAGAAAGAGGACTGGTCAGTTGTGAGTAATAATTGATGAGACTGAGGGGGATTTTGTCCTTAGGGTGGGCTTGTGGACACAAGAACCACCAGCCACTGACCATAACTGAGCCAATGCCATCGCCATGTAAACACTCTGCAAGAGGGGAAGGCTTTGGTGAGACCAGTTAGCCATCGTCTCATTCTCAGAGAATCTTCTGTCCTCTCTGCTCCTTAAGTGCCTCATCCCTAAAACAGGCTGACTCCTCTTCTGTCAGCTCTCAACTCAAATGTCACTTCCTTAGAGAGACTTTCTTGCTAAAATAGCCCCTCCCCTAGTCACTTTCAGGCTTTCTTGGTGGCTCAGCAATAGAGAATCTGCCTGCCAATACAGGAGATGCAGGTTCAATCCCTGGGTCAGGAGTATCCCTTGGAGAGGGAAATGGCAACCCAGTTCAGTATTCTTGCCTGGGAAATCCCATGAGCAGAGGAGCTGGGCAAGCTACCGTCCATGGGGTCACAAGAATCGGGCGTGACTCAGAGACTAAACCACCCCCAGCCAGTCATGTTCTATCCCATTACCTTATTGGACTGTTTCCTTAAATGTGCTCATCACTAACTGAATTATGTTAGATTTTATTTCCTTATTTACTGTTTGTCTGTCCTTCTAGGATTCATAACCTTCATATGAGCAAGGGTTCTGTCTATTTAGCTCACATTTGTGTACTCTGTGCCAGAAACGCTAAGTGTAGCACATACAAACAAATCTTTGTAGAAAGAATGAATGAATGACATAATGATGAAGGACCAGTTGCAGAGGATGAATGATATGAACAGGCAGATGTCAGTAAAGAAGAGGATTTTCATGACAACAAGAGTTGTCCAAAGACAAAGCAATCTGCCTTGGAGGAGATTGTCTCCGCATCCTTGGATGTGAGCATCCCAAGGCTACAGATGGTGCGCCCATGTTGGATGGTGGGGGAGGGATGATCTGAGGTTCATTTAGCTCCCCAGTAAAATCATAATTAGATTTTGAGCCAAAAGCCTGGTAGCAGGATGCTGTCTAGTCATTCTTTGTGTCAAATTATGGACTAAGTATTCTCTAACAGCTAGGGAAAGGGAGACCCAGAGGGTAGGGGAGGCAGAGATGAGGGAGTTGATAGTGCTTCTGGGCTTTGTGGGAAAGGCCTGACTGAGATGCTGATTGTTGTTATTCAGTCCCTAAGTCATGTCCAATTCTTTGTGACCTCATGGACTGCAGCACACCAGGCTTCCCTGTCCTTCATTATTTCCTGGAGTTTGCTCAAACTCATGTTCATTGAGTCAGTGATGCCATCCAACCATCTGATCCTCTGGTTGGCATGCTTAAAACTAAATAAAATTAATGAAGATGTTTATGAATAAACATTTTCAGTTCAGTTGCTGCTCTTACCACTGGGCTCTTTTCCCCCTTCTTCTGGACCCCACTTCCCATGTGTCTGTCACTTCTCTTCCCATTCTAATAGGGAATGGCACCACCCAGGTCACAAAACTCCCCTAGTTGCCTCCATTTCTTTTCCCCCCATCTATATCCGATTAGTTCCCAGATCTTATCTTTTTCATCCTTTTATGTCCCAGTGCATCTCCCAACTCAAGCTCATTCTCTCTCTCTCTCTTTCTGGTCTCACTTCATGGCCTGTAGGATCTTAGCTTCCCAGCCAGGAATGGAGTCTGTGCCGCCTGCAGTGGAAGCGTGGAGTTTTAACCACTGGATCGTCAGGGAAGTCCCCTCTAATTTCTTTTGAAGTCACTGCACCAGCTTTCTCTCTGGTCTCCTGTCCCCTGTATCTTGGAACCTCTGATCCATTTCCACTGTATAAACTGACTTCTTTCTAAAAACCATAACAGTATTGTAAAGTAATTATCCTCCAAGCTGAGTTCTTTCTAAAGTATAAAGTAGACCAAGTGTTCCCTCTGGAGAAAGCAATGTAACAGCTCCACTTTGCCCTGATCTTTGAGTCCATCATCCTCAGCATGGCTCTTCAGGCCCTGGCTGACCTCTGGCTCTGATTTACCCTCCTACCTCATTCATCGCCTGTACTTTGCTCATCATGTCTGGGCTTCCAGAAACTTACAATCCCTGAAGTTCCCTGAAGCCTTTGAATAATTTGATACCTCTGGGCCTTGGCTCATGCCTGCCCTTATGCCTAGTTCCTTTCTCCCTGAGTTTAACTCCTACTTATCCGTGAAGACTCAGCTTAAGTCTCAACGCTGCATCCCAGCATGGGGCCTAATGCTTAGGCTTCTCCCCAGTGATGTGTTCCACAGTGAGAAAATAGCCACGTCTTGCCAAATGTGGCTGATTTTAATCTTGGCTTTCCCTACTTTCAGTAGCTAAGAAACCATCGGCTACTTAGTTCTTCTTCTCATCCAGGATGGCATTAATTAATCCCTGCTTCATACGTTTATGTGAAAGTTGAATGAGATGGTAGATGTGAGAAATCTTTTGTGAATATCTATATGCCTATCTATTCAGTAAATATCCCTGACCCCTTCTAAGAATGATCTAGGAGATCATGTTGAGTTGCAGCTTGGCCTATGCTTTTTTGAACTCAGGTCAGTGGGTCTCAAAACCTGCTATCTTGCATGGACCCTGAGCATCTTGGATCAGGGACTATTTGCTGTGTGGGTGAGGGAATGAATGAATGAGTGAATTCAAGGTAGTGGGAGAAACTGAGACAAATTCAAGGCAATGTTATGGAACAGGTCACACTTTGGGAACTAAAAGTAATTTAATGTTGCTGGAGCTTAGGGGAGATGGGGGAGTGTCCACTAATGAGACTAGAAGGTCACAGGGGCCAGACCACAAGAGGCCATAGATACATATTAAATAGATTTAAGCTGGGTTAGGAAGAGTCCTCTGCTGCAGTGTTGGAGTGTGGTTACAAGAGAAGTTTGGAGGCTACTGTGGGTCTAGGACAGTGAGAAGGCTGTGGTCATGCAGCAGCAAGGAAGGGATGGAATGGAGCACTCTCGGGAAGTAGTACAGATAGGTTTTGGTGAAGGACTGGTGGGATGGGCAAGAGAGAGGGGTGGTGGGTGGGACCTGGGTTCTGACTATTCACATGCTGAATGCTGTGTGTGTGTGATTCCTCCTATGGGGACAGCAGTGTGCCCTGGTGATGGGGCAGTGTCCTCACTGTGCATTTTCATTTATTTTACAAATGAAAAGGCTGAGGCACAGAGAAGAAAGAAGGGCTGATTAGTGCAAGAAGTGGTGTTCAAAATACTTAACCGTTTTTCTCATTATCCAAATCTGTTCCCATCCCTGAGGTAGATTGGTTAAAGGCCACAGATTCCTCCCATCTCTATTCATGCCTCTTTGTAAAGTGACTTTGCTCTTCTCAATAAAAGCCCTTTGAATCTGGGCCAGGCTTGTGGCTTGATTTGGCCAATAGAGTGCAGCATATGGGATGTTTTGCAGTTTCTGAGGCTAGGCCTCAGATTGTGTCTTCTGCCTTGCTCTCTTGGAACACTGCCCCGAGACCACCATGTGAACTGGTCTGGCCTGCCAGTGGATTAGAAGCCTCCTGGGAAAAACTATGGCACTCAGCCCTCAGCCAGCACCAACTGCCAGACCTAGGGGTGACCTTCCAGCTGAATGCTTCTCACAATTGATCTGAGATATTAACAAAATCTGCAAATGAACCCATCTAGCCACCCACAGAATTGTGAGAAATAATAAATTATTGCTGTTTAACCCACTGTACTTTGGGGAGTGATTGTTATGCAGGAAAACATAACCTGAAGGAACTTCTCCATACCCATTACCACTGCTGGCTCCATTGTCTACCTGGTTGTTTCTGCAGAGTTCCTTTCTCCAACATCTTACATTTAATCTGTCACCAGCTCTTAAATACACACTGGATCCCTCTACCTCCCACTTTCCCCACGCCTTGACGTGAGTTCTGGTCCTCTTCATCTCTCATCTGGATTATTACAGCAATCTCTAACTGGGTTCCCTCTCTCCTTTCTCCCTGCTCCCTACCCTTGCCACTCCATCTATCACACCCACCACAGTCAGAGCTATCTTTCTTTCTTTTTTTTTTTTCCAATGTAATTTGCAGCCTGCGCGAGTATGTGGGTGTGCTCAGTGAGCTCTTTGAGACTCCATGGACTATTGCCTGTCAGGCTCTTCTGCCCATGGGATTCTCCAGGTAAGCATAGTGGAGTGGGTTGCCATTTCCTCCTCTAGGGGATCTTCCTGACCCAGGGATTAAACCTGCATCTCTTACTTCGACAGGCAGATTCTTTACCCCTGAGCAACCCACAAAGCTGCAGAGCTGTCTTTCTTACATGCATATATAACCAGGTTACTCCATTGCTTCAAACCTTTTGCTTTAAAGTAAATTCCCAGTAATGTGATTTCCAAGGCCTTAGACCAGCCAGCCTCTGCTTCTCTTCCCAGCCTTGTCTTCCACCACTCCTCTCACAAACCTCATGTTTCTAGAGCTGCTTTATACATTCTGGTGACTTCCAGGCACCTGCACCAGTTTCTCTGTTATATGAGGCAACCTGCTGAAGAGGTCAGAGAAAAACACTCAACTTGCTAGCAGATCTACATTCCTAGGCTGGCTGTGAGGGACTCACACTGGGATACAGTTCTAAACCTTGTAAAGATTTGACCATTCTAAGTGACATCCACACTTTTAAGCTACTACCTTCTTCTGTTCAGTTCAGTCACTCAGTCATGTCCAAATCTTTGCAACTCCATGAACCACAGCATGCCAGGCCTCCTCGTCCATCACCAACTCCCAGAGTCTACCCAAACCCATGTCCATTGAGTCAGTGATGCCATCAACCATCTCATCCTCTGTCATCCCCGTCTCCTTCTGCTCTCAATCTTTCGCAGCATCAGGGTCTTTTCAAATGAGTCAGCTCTTCACATCAGGTGGCCAAAGTATTGGAGTTTCAGCCTCAACATCAGTCCTTCCAATGAACACCCAAGACTGATCTCCTTTAGGATGGATTGGTTGGATCTCCTTGCAGTCCAAGGGACTCTCAAGAGTCTTCTCCAACACCACAGTTCAAAAGCATCAATTCTTCAGCGCTCAGCTTTCTTTATAGTCCAACTCTCGCATCCATACATGACCACTGAAAAAACCATAGCCTTGACTAGATGGACCTTTGTTGACAAAGTAATGTCTCCGCTTTTGAATATGCTGTCTAGGTTGGTCGCAACTTTCTTTCCAAGGAATCAGTGTCTTTTAATTTCATGGCTGCAGTCACCATCTGCAGTGATTTTGGAGCCCAGAAAAATAAAGTCTGACACTGTTTCCACTGTTTTCCCATCTATTTCCCATGAAGTGATGGGACCAGATGCCATGACCTTAGTTTTCTGAATGTTGAGCTTTAAGCCAACATTTTCACTCTCCTCTTTCACTTTGATCAAGAAGCTCTTTAGTTCTTCTTCACTTTCTGCCATAAGGGTAGTGTCATCTGCATATCTGAGGTTATTGGTATTTCTCCTGGCAATCTTGATTCCAGCTTGTGCTTCTTCCAGTCCAGCGTTTCTCATGATGTACTCTGCATAAAAGCTAATAAGCAGGGTGACAATATACAGGCTTGATGTACTCCTTTTCCTATTTGGAACCAGTCTGTTGTTCCATGTCCAGTTCTAACTGTTGCTTCCTGACCTGCACACAGGTTTCTCAAGTGGCAAGTCAGGTGGTCTGAAATTTCCATCTCTTTCAGAATTTTGCACAGTTTATTGTGATCCACACAGTCAAAGCTTTGGCATAATCAATAAAGCAGAAATAGACGTTTTTCTGGAACTCTCTTGCTTGTTCGATGATCCGTCAGGTGTTGGCAATTTGATATTGTGTCCTCTGCCTTTTCTAAATCCAACTTGAACATCTGGAAGTTCACTACTTTCTTTCCTTTTCTTTTTTCCTTTTTGAAATTGAAGTATAGTTAATGTAAAATGAGGGTAAGTGATTGATTCTCATTCAATAAGAAGCATCACTTGTATATGTCATGTGCAAACTAGGAGCTAGGGGAGGCTGGCTACTCTGACAACTAGAAAAAATATAAGGAAATTTTGTTTGTAGATCTCTTAACCCCAGTGGTGTTCACCAAGCAACCATGATTCTGCAATCTAGTAGAAAGAGCTCTTGACTTGGAGTCAGACAGACCTGATTCAAATCTAGTTCTTCAATTTATCATATGTGTGACCCTGGGAAAGTCATTTAAGTTTTCTGACTTCTATTTCCTCATTTATAGAAAGAGGATGGCAATACATACCTTGCATGATTGCGCTGAGGACTAAATGAGACAAAGATATGAGTTAATCCAGTATATTTTAAGGTCTTAATGATTATGATTGTTAGCCAGTCTGATCCCTGGCCAAAGGTAGAATTTTGTCTTTCTTCTTATTCTCACTTGGCATTTAGATCTAGAAGTGGAGACAGCCCAATATAATATGATTTTTTCTGTATTCTCTCTGGTAATCACCTGCTAATCAACAGAGAGTCACAAATGATACAGCCCAAATGTCAGATGTGACCTTCTTGCCCCTTTAAGATCTAAATGCAATGAGTCTGAACCTCAGTTTTTACATTTTATTTCCCTTGTCAATTGGAAGACATCCTGAAGTTTTCTGCAAATTCCACAAAGACAATGCTCCCATAGTCTCTGCATCTACTCTCCTTTTTCAACTCAGAAAAACAAAGCCCATTGGCTCAATTTTCCTACTCACTCATTCATACAACTCTTCTCTCTCAGGAAGCATTCCTGAGTGTAATAGCCTTTAGTGAAGTGTTGAGAGTCACAGAAGATGATTAGATTATCTGTGTGACAAACTTCTCCCATTTAATGCATTCCAGTGCTTAAACACCCTCTGTTACCTACCATGGGAAGGTTACTTCTGACCCTTTATCCATGCAGCACCTACCCTTACACTGATTTTCTTACTCATTTTTTTCCTTCCCCCTTCCCAGCTCTCTTTGTTACTTCCCCCACCCATTTTGCTAAGTAAATTCCAAATTCCTTTCCTTTTTTGCACTGAACAAGTTAGTGTCTCCCTTCTCCTCTCACACTTACATATCCACACTTCTCAAGGCCCTAAACAAGACAAAAGGACCTCTGTACTTTAGAGTTTAGAGTTTATCCTTCTTGGAAGGCAGTTGTGGTTAAAAGAGCATTTTTGGTTCTGTTACAACCACAATGTTTCCTATTTATTGAGGGCTTACTATGTGCCTGGCACTCAGTCAGGTGCTTTCCAGTAGCTATCCCATTTTCTTATTTGATCTTCACAACATTATTACTATTTCTACAAATAACAATGAGGTGCATGTGTCAGAAAAATGAGATAATTTACATAAGGTCACACAGCAAGTAACTGTGTGGAACAAGGATTAAAAACGTCATCTGTATGGTTCTAAGTTTGTGCTCTGTCCACTTTACTACATGCAAGGGAAGAAAGAGAAAGTGATGAGAAGACCTGAGGCGATGTAAACATCTGGTCTCCTATTGTCTCTCAACCCCCAAAGGGTGGGTTTTTTGTGTTATCTCATTATTCCTGTGAAGAATGAATAGTTATTATCATGACACCGATTTTGAAAATGAGAAAACTCAAGTAAGACAGTGAAGGAGCGAGCAGCATAGGATATTTGATTTAAGATCACAGAGGCACTAGTTCTGGGTGCTTAAGAAGTTCAAGGCATGACCATAGCAGGGAAAGTGAAGAGGAGACCAAGGACTGAAGGATCAAGAAACCACATGGCTACCAAAGGCACCAGGAGGGTGGCAGGACAGGGCTAATGCGAATGACCATGAGCTGGAGGTTGGGATCTTCAATGCAGAGGAGCAACTTGGGGTCAGTGATGTCCTTGATAAGAGGGATGGAAGGTGGTGTGTCTGGAGACAAAGGAGAAGCAATTTTTGTACAAGGGTGGAAGTGGCAATGCTAACCCCACCTTTTGGTTCTGTGGTGTGTGGAGAGTAGGGAAGTGAGAAGTCTTCCTGCAGAAGGTGGCAAAAGAAGTCCTGGAGGACTGTCAAGCATAATAAAGGCAAAGAAGTAACCTGAGTATGCTCTGAAGAAGCAGAGGGTGTAGGAAAGTTTGTTGGCGGAAGAACAGGATTCTAGAGGGCACAGTGGGAAGGGCTGTCAGGACTTGGATGGTGGGAAGGTGAGTGAAAGGGAGGGGGTGGAGAAGCTCAGAGGAGCTCAAAGATGAATCTGAGAGAGAAGTCAGACAACCAGAGGGGCTGTCTTTTGGGTGGCTCCTTGGGCCAGAGAGACAAATTGTAGATAAAGTCATAATGGAATGTAGGGGAAAAATGTTTTGATAGCTGACCCTGTTGTCTAAGATTGTTTTCTTAAATTGATATATAATTTATAACGTTGTGTTTGTCTCAAGTGTACAGCAAAGTGACTCAGTTACATAAACATATAAATCACTTTGCTGACAAAGTTCTGATTAGTCAAAGCTATGTTTTCCAGTAGTCCTGTACAGATGTGAGAGTTGGACCATAAAGACAGCTAGGTGCCAAAGGATCAGTGCTTTCAAATTGTGGTGCTGGAGAAGACTTTTGGGAGTCCCTTGGACAGTAAGGAGATCAAACAAGTCAGTCCTAAAGAAAATCAATCCCAAATATTCATTGGAAGGACTGATGCTGAAGCTGAAACTCCAACACTTTTGGCCACCTGATGTGTAGAACTGACTCACTGGAAAAGACCCTGTTGCTGGGAAAGATGGAGGACACCAGGAGAAGGGGACAACAGAGGATGAGATGGTTGGGTGGCATCACCAACTCAACAGACATGAGTCTGAGCAAGCTCCAGGAGATAGTGAAGACAGGGAAGGCTGGCAAGCTGCTGTTAATGGGATCGCAGAGAGTTGGACATGACTGAGTGAGTGAACAACAATAGACCTCTAAGATTGAGAAGGGGGATGACTATGAGGAGGGATTATAATTCTAAACCAAACGTGGCAGCTGGTTCCTGTGACTTCAGGAAGACTTGAAATGAAGTCTAGGTCTGTATGGAAGGATGGGATGCTATTTACTTGTTATACCTGCCGTCTCTGGCAGAGCTGGGACTTTCTAATGACAAGGAAAGAACATTTTCTCACTCCAGGCTACTACTGGTAATGGAGAACCATTGGAAAAGTTTTGTTTGTTTCATCAGGGTGGAGGTAACATGATGAAATATAGAACAATCACTCAAACTGCTGATGTAGACGGTAGCTTGAAGAATGGAGGCAGGGAGACCCACTGGAAGGCCATTGCTTTAGTTCAAGCAAGAAGTGATGAGGTCTGAACCAGGGTGAGAGCGGTGGAGATGGAGAGAAAGGGAAGGGATAGGATACCTTGAAGTGAAGTGAAGTGAAAGTCGCTCAGTAGTGTCCAACTCTTTGTGACCCCAGGGACTGTAGCCTGGCAGGCTCCTCTGTCCATGGGCTTTTCCAGGCGAGAATACTAGAGTAGGTTGCCATTCTCTTCTCCATAGGATACCTTATGGAGGCGTTATTACCAGGCTGATGGGATGTAGAGTGTGAAGGAGTGCATAGTGTATACAATGCCCAGGTTTCTGGCTTCGCTTCCAAGTAGACAGCCATCAGATCCTGCCTCTCTCCGTAGGCTTGAGTACGAAGTGATAAATGCACAGGCAAGGAATGGCAGAGCTACAAACCTATCAACATCTACTTTATCATTAAAGCCCTTTGATCACCCTACTAAGTTCAGTCTATGGAACGAGGCGTGAGAATTAAGATAAAATCACGATAGTCAACCAGGTATTGGGGATCTTCGGGTGCCCAAGAAACCTCGTATCCCCTACACCTGCCGGGAGCCCAGGGCCAGGCGAAAGCGGGCTCCGCCCCTGGGCGGGGCATGGGTGGGGCCTGGAAGCGGCCGTAACCCAGCCCAGCTGCAGCTCGAGCCTTTGCCCTAAGTCGCCGCGG